>PVLC010016983.1:0-24251 GCA_004027655.1 Graphiurus murinus
CTAGGGAGAAAATGGGACATAAGAGGGACTCCAGGTGAAGGAGAATTCTTAGGTGAACAAAAATTTGACTTAATGGAAGGTAACGGAGGAGGGGGGGACACCCTAATGAGCATGATGTACTTATAAGATCACATCAAAGTCAATCACTAAACTGACCAGGAGATAGGGGGAGGGTGGGTGGGAATTGGGGAAGGGTTAAGAGAAATATGTGCATGGATGTCTTTACCTGTACTAGTTTGTACCCAACAAAAATGTGTAATTAACCCTGTTATACCCAAGAAATGTATAAAATTCCATGCTAAAAAATTAAAAAAAGAAATAAAAAATTAAAAAAAAAAAAAAGAACTAATAAGTAATAAATTAATTCATATAGAGAGACTTGTTCATCTTATATTTTCTCATATTAAATGTACTTATAAGATTATTTTGCATTATCTATGACTCTCTCATTAAAGTAACTTATTTGAAGATTTTTAATTATTTTAATGTTTAGAGTATTTTTTGTTTAGTTTTGTTTTGTTGAGGTACAGGGGATTCAACCCAGGGGCATTCTACCTTTAATCTACATCCCTAGAGGTATTTTTATTCTTTATTTTGAAACAGGCTCTCACTAAGTTCTAGAGAGTCTCACTAAGTAGCTGAGGCTGGCTGCGAACCTGTGATCCTCCTGTCTCTGCCTCCCGAGTACTGGAATTGCGAGCGTGCACCACTATGCCTGGCCTATTGTTTAGGTTTTGAGCAGGGATTTCAGAGACTTTATCAGTGTGGGGAATATTTTGAGTAATACATCTTATTTCTCAAATCTGCAATGAATTTCTACTCAGCATGTTAACTTTGGGCTATCATGACACTGATATGTGGGCATTTTTAAGATATCATTAGCATGATACCAAAATACTGTGCTTGGTCACATAAATTCCTTCCTTTTAGAGGCTCCTGACTCATTACATTTCCAAATGTGTACAATGTTGCCATGGTATTGCTTTCTAATTTACTTGTGCTTAAACCTGTGTACATATTCTTTCTCACCTGACCAACATTTATCTTCATTTCCTAATCCTAACAGAATTTCTGGCACCCCCTGTTGGATTCCTATCAGTCTATGTGGCAGCATTTCCTGGGGAGGGAATCATGACGACTGGCATGCCAACTGAAATATTATGATGCAAATAGATATCACTTCAAATTAAGGCAATAACATTCACACTCTAAACTCATCCTTAGAGTCTAACACATCACACGTAACTAAATTAAACATCAAGTTATATCTGAAAAAGAGTGTTCTTCTTGTTTCCGTGGAAGCCGTATCAATAAATTATTCCCTATCTTCTCTGCTTCATCTCCCCCTTTCATCTTTTACCATCGGGTCAGTAAAATATCACTGTACAGTGATTTATGTTTTACATGGATACATTGTTTTATGATTTACAAAATACTCTCATGTATATTATTTCATTTAACACTTACCAGAAATAGAGATGGGTATTAGTTTTGCTATGACAGTGGAAAAACCAACTTAAAATTCAAAAGCTAGCTAGGCATGGTGGAACATGCTTATAATTCCAGTATTCGGGAAGCTGAGACAGGTGGATTGCAGGTTCAAGGACAGCTTAACAAGTAGTGAGCCTCTCAGCACCTTGTTAGACCCTGTTTCCTAGTAAAAAATAAAATAGTACTGGTAACATAGGTTGGAGGTAGAATGTTCCTAGGTTCTATTCCCAGCACCACATACACAAAAATAAAATTCAAAAGCTACAGTGGAGGAGGCTAACTGTCCTCCAATATTCATTTTCCTGGTCTATACAAATTGAATTATGTCTTGGAGTGTGACTGCCCATTAATAGCAACATTTCTGCCAGGTATGGGGGTGCATGCCTATAATCCCCGTACTTGGGAGGCAGAGACAGGAGGATTGCAGCTTCGAGGCCAACCTCAGCAACTTAGTGAGACTCTATCTCAAAATAAAAAAATAAAAATTGCAGAGGAGTGTATCTTAGGTAGAATGTCCCTGGATTCAATACATAGTGCCACAAAAATTAAAATAAAATAAATATAAATAAATAGCGACATTTCAAGTATAATCATATGACAAAAGTTGGCCGATGGGAAGAAAAGAGATCTGATAGACTTCTTCGTCATGTGACATGCTCCACCCTCAGTTTTGATGGCTGGAATGTGAAATGGTGACAAGTCATCTTGCACTACTGGATAAGGATAACACTCTGGGTGTGTCAGAGCAACAAAGTAGAAGGACACAGCCCTCACAACTTCACGAATCAGAATCACTACTACTTCTGCTCTGACTTTATATATGAGAGAAATACACTTTGTTTAGTAGATATTACCATTTTGTGTCTCACTTGTACAGTTATACCCATGTCATAGCTAAAATAAGAGAAGAACCATGTCTTAATTTCCTATTGCTATAACAGAATACCTGAGGTTGGATAATTTATAAAGAAAAGATGTCTATTTTACTCACAGTTTTGGAGGCTGAATATCCAAGATCATGAGGCCTTATTTGGTTGGCCTCTGGTAAAGTCCTTCTGACTTCATCACAACATGGTAGATAACATCCTGGGAAAGAGATGTCACAAGGTGAGACAGAAAGTCAGAGGCTAGAGAGGGACCACGCTCACTCTTTTATGACAATCTGATCTCTTGGGAACTAATCCAGCCCCTTAAGACTCGATTCACTCCTGCAAGATAATTCAGCATAACAATCTATTCACGAGGGTGGAGACCCCATGATCTCTTCTCCTTTCAGGAGACCCCACCTCTTAGAGCTCCACCTCCTCAATACCTGAATACTTGGGTCCCAGCTTCCAGCACATAAACCCTTAAGGGACAAATCATATCCAAACCACACAAGAACATTTTAATGAATCAACTGTTGGTTATGCTGTTTCATACCTACAAGCTCATTTTTGTACAGTGTTTAATTAATCTTCTCAATTCTAGGAGTTCCCCACATGGAGAAGTATGCTTTTAAATTAATTTATATAGAGTATTTATTTGTTCTCATATTAAATGAAAAATATGTGTTTATTTTTGTTTCTTTTCATATGAAATGAGAGTGAGGGTCTTATCAATATGACCCTGCTCTATAGTTTCTCAAAAAATTTATACAATGCTGAGGCTGTTCCTTCACATTTGCTTTGCTTCTCTCAGAATCTAACATCTTGGACAAAAGGTACGCTCATACTGGTCCTCGTTTTGTCTTATTCTTTTATGTTTACAGTGACTACTGTATGATTTGAGAAGTAGTAGTGAGAATTTATTGGACTTTCCCCTCTCAGCACAGAACAAGGAGTAATCAAACATGACTATTTGGGCAGGATTATTGTGGTGTGAGTATCCAACATCACACTGCCAACAATTTGCTGGAAGATTTAACTTGGCAAATAAAAATGGAATTTTTGTGGGATCAAAGCAGTCACATATTGAACAATCTTTTTAATAATCGTAAAGCCTAGAAGTTTGTCGGTTCAATAGTTTTTCTGGGAACAAAAACACTTTTTTTCTAATTTAAATATTTTTAAGTCAGGTAAAAATGTGTTCGACAGCTTGATATTTCATTTGCTTTGCAAGGTTAAACTCTAAGGTTTAAGTTTGGACTATACTTTGGAAATGGACTCAGTCATTGGGAGAATGTTTTTATTTTGGTTCATTAAAGTAGTATTCTTGCCCGGTGTGGTGCCACATGCCTGCAATTCCAGTACTTGGGAGGCTGAGACAGTAGGAGCACAGGTTCAAAGACAGTCTCAGCAACAAAGTGAGACTCTGAGCAACCTAGTGAGACCCTGTTTCAAAACAAAAGAAAATAAAAGGGTATGGGGGTATAGCTTGAAGATAGAATGACTCTAGTTTCAATCTCCAATAACTAACACACACACACAAACACACACACACACACACAGTATTCCTTCAATTATAAATGTAAGATTTTTTTAACTAAATAAAAGAGCAGATACATGCATTTTAGATGCCCTTTTTTCTTAAATCTACAGATCTTGGTATGGTATAAAAAAATCACACAACATTCAGAAAAAGAAAAGTGAAGGTTTGAAAAAGAGATTCATAGCTGGCACTATAGTTAAGGCATCCAAATTATTTGGTAGTTAGTTACTTTAAACATACCTGATCTTTCAGCTAATTTCTCGTTTCAGTGGAACAGTGCACACAGTACATCATTCCTGGGGGATTTGTAGTTTCTTCTGGATTGTATTTGGAAGTAAATAAAATTTCTCTTTTTTTCAGTATATAATAACAAGATCATATACCACTTATTTCATCTGTTTTATAGTATTTATTTTTTTATAAAACTAAAGTTTATTTTAATTCCAGTTTTGTTTATTGATTTTTATCCAGGTATTATTGCTCTTCCATTCAAAGTATGCAACTTTTTACTAGCCAACTATCCAGAAACAAGCTATACATGTAGGCTAAAACAGACTGGCACAAATTAGTGCAATTAGATCACTGAATGTGGAAAAATAAATAAAACATAGTTCATTTGAGGAACCATCTCTTACAGAAGACCTTTTTAAACCCCAAGCCTATAGCTTATAGTAGTTATTTTTACAGATTTCTTTTTAATGATCAGTAATCCATGATATTTGGAAGTGACTGAAAGATTTCTAAACCATCTACTTTTTACTTATTGGAAGTTAACACAACCTAAAGGAAGTTCAAACAGAAAAATAGATATGCTTCAAGAATAAAGATGCCTCATGATTTTAATAAACTTTTGTTGATGTTTTTGTTTTGGTACTATGGATTGAACTCAGGGACATTCTACCTCTGAGCTACAGCCTCAGTTCTTTTTCTAATTTTCAAAATTTTGAAACAGGGTCCCACTAATTCTCTGAGGATGCCTTCAAACCTGTAAACCTCCCATCTCAGCCTACCAAATAGTAGGCATGTGCCACCATACTCAGCTATAAACTTTTAATCATTTTATTGTGATTATTTAGACTTCTTACAATTTAGACATTTTATTTATTTATTAATTTATTTATTGGTACTGGGGATTGAACCTAGGGGCTTTCTTCCTGTAAGCCACATTCCAGCCTTATTTTTATTTTGAAACAGGGTCTCACTAAGTTGCAGAGGGCTTTATACATTGATGAAGCTGTCCTCAAACCTGCAATTTTCCTCTTTGAGCTTAAAAAATACCTGTTAGTCTCCTGACTCAGCTTCCCAAGTATTTGGATTACAGTCGTGCATCACTATTATGTGGCTTAATTCAGAGATTTTGAACAGTTTAGGAGATATTTTGCTATTGCAAGGGACAAGCATAGATATGTAAGTTCAAAACATGTATCTTAGGAAGTCTTTTCTGGTTTCAAAGTTTTCAAATTCTTTGCTAGTCACTTCATCCTTATTAAATTAAGTTTTCAGTTCATTTATAGTAGAGCTCTCCCTACCCTGCAATATGTGAATCAAAGACAAACAGTTTAGGCATCACCTGGGAGCTTGGCAGAAAGGCAGGCTTAACCCACCTTGGCCCCCAGGTGGCTGGAGCTCCCGCTAACCTTTGAGAAGCCCTATTCTGAAGATGCTGCACGAGACATGAGAGTAAGTGCACTTGCATGTGCTTTCACATGGGGACATTGCATTTGTGGATAGAAGTGCCAGCTGCACCTGCAGCTCTTTTTATTTTTATTTTTATTTTATTTTTTATTTTTATTTTTATTTTAGGGTCCCACTAAATTGCTGAGGATCTTGCTAATTTGCTGAGACTGGCCTAGAACTTGTGATACTCCTGTCTCAGCTTTCCAAGTACTGGTATTATAGGTGTGCACCACCATGCCCAGATACTCTAAAATCTTCATATTTACATTATTGCCCATATTTTAGTCCCACTGGATATGGTTTTAAAATATGCATGTATTTCTAGCTCCTGCTTGTTCAGCTTTCCAAGGTGTCTTTTAGGCCTCTACTTGGTAAATAAAAATATTTGTGTCTCGGCCTTTCCCTTCACCTTCCTCAGTGCCCCTCCCCCATCCTTTAATTTCATCTCTGCCACTTAAGACTTTTCTTTTGACAAAATTGATAATATTTAAATAATATAGTGAAACCATAAGAAGGCTTTGACCATAGGCAAAAAGAATATTTAAATTCTTATAATCTCTCTCGTCTTCCTTTACTTGTCATAATCGATTCTCATGTAGCTTTTTAAAATATTGTAGATGAAATAAACACTTTTTGAGATGTTAGAAATTGTTCTTATCCTGGTTTATAGATGAGTGATATCGGTCTTATTATAGAATTCTATGTTGAAATGTATTTCCCGCTCAGAACTTTGAAAGCATGATTTCTTTGCTTTTTGACATCCAGTGCTATTACTAAGAAGCCAGATGCTAGCTAGTTCACCTTTTTGATTTCTTGTTGGAAGCTTTTAGGATCTTCTTTTTCTTCTTGATGTCATGATGTGTCTATATATGGATCTGTTTTATTTTATTTTTTTGCACCTGGTGTTTGGTAAGTTTTTTCATTATGAAGACTTGTGCCTTTGTGCACTAAAGGGAAAATCCCTATGAAAAGAACACCAAAAGAACTTTTTAAAATGAAGCTGAGAGGCCCTGGAGCATGAAGACATATGCATGTCTCAAGCTATGGCCTGCGAATGTGAACTTTCATTACCTCCCCTGTTTGGCTTAAGTATTAGAAAATCTAAGACAATTACATTTTACTTAGAGACTCAAGATGCAGGTCAAAACAATGCAACTTGTTTCATGGACCTTTCAGTTATTCTTAATCTACCCTGTCATATGACCTCTGCTCTTTCTTGACCTTTGAAGTTTCCTACTAAAGAATTTTTTACTACTTTGTAATAAATCAAAACTGCTTGTCCATGTAAACTCCTACTTTCTGGACCTTCTTCAGAGCACTTATTGAGACTATTTGAATCTGTGTCTTCTGAAATGCAATTCTTAAGACCCCAAATAGGTTCTTTTATAGTTTTTGAGTGAATTGATTCTCAGAACTTGTATTCTGAAAGTTTCATCTACTTTTTTTTTTTTTTTTTTTTTTTTTTTTGCGGTACTGGGGACTGAACTCAGGGGCATTCTGCCTCTGAGCTATACCCCGTGCTCTATTTTTTATTCTTTATTTTGAAACAGGGTCTCACTAAGTTGCGGAGGGCCTTACTAGGTAGCTGAGGCTGGCTCATCTACTATTTTTTTTTTTTTTTTGATATTTTCTTTTCCCCCATTGACTCCCTTCTTTCTCTCTGGAATTCCTGTTTCTGTAATACTGAACCTTTGGGGATAGTCTTCTCTTTCTCTTATAACTTCTATTATTGGTATGTTAGGTAGAATTCAGAGATGACCACCAAGATTTCCGCCTTTCTTGAGTGCAACCCTTTTTAAGTTCCTTTCTCTTGAGTGTAGGTGGGACCCATGAATAGATGGGGAAATCACTCCCTTGAATTTGATTACTTCATAGGGTAAAGGTGACAGAAGAGCCACTCCTTGTGTTGGACTATGGAGACAATGGCTTTGAAGAAGTGAGTTGTCCTATTCTGAAACTGAAGCAGGCCCCTCGTAGCTGGAGTGATTTATGTTTCATCATTGACAAGAAAACTGGGACTACAGTCTTGTGATCATAAGGAACTGAATCTGCTAACAATTTGAATGAGCTTGGAAGAATACCCCAAGTCTAGATGAAAACAATTCAGCTAAAACCTTGATTTCAGACTTGTAAAATTTTGAGTTGAGAAAGCAGATACACTTCCTGGATGTTTGAGCTACAGAAACTGTGAAATAATAATGGGCATTGTTTTAAGCCACATATATATGGCAACTTGTTGTATAGTAATGGAAAACTAATATACTTTGTATTTTTGCCTCATTTATTATGGTATTTTTTTTTCAGTACTGGGGATTGAACTCAGGGGCATTCTATCTCCAAGCTATATCCCTAGCCCTATTTTTTATTCTTTATTTTGGAACAGGATCTCACTAAGTTGCAGAGGGCCTCACTAGGTAGCTGAGTCTGTTGGCAAACCCAGATCCTATGGTCTCAGCCTCCCAAATGCTGGGATTACAAGCATGTGCCACCATGCCTGGTGCTATTATGGTAGTTGCTGTGCTTTTTCCTAGTTCATAGCACCCTGTCATTATTTTTTTTTTTTTTTTTTGGCGGTACTGGGGATTGAACTCAGGGGCATTCTACCTCTGAGCTATACCCCCAGCCCTATTTTTTATTCTTTATTTTGAAACTGGGTCTCACTAAGTTGAGGAGTGCCTCACTAGGTAGCTGAGGCTGGCCGCGAACCCGGATCCTCCGGTCTCAGCCTCCCAAATGCTGGGATTACAAGCGTGCACCACCATGCCCGGCGTCATTTTTTAACAAAATACTTCTATAATCACTTTATGCACACTAGGGTTGTTTTAAGTTCTCTCAGTAACTTTAATTATCTCTTTTTTGGGGGATCAGTTTGGCATTTCTCTTTAATGTGATTTGGTCTCCTAATATATTTGGTAATGTTTGGTTTTCAGGTCATAATTTCAAAAGAAGAAAATTGTTAATGCACACTTTCTTTGCTATTGTAGAAGTGCCTTTTCTAGCAATTTTTAAAGGTCTCTTCAATGCTCTCATGGGTGATAATTCTGAAGGGAATCCCAGGTTGGGTGGACAGATCTAGTTGGTGGACTAGCACTGTCATTTGGATTGAAGGCTTTGTGAGAAAACACCCGATCTTGCTGTGGGATCTAATATTGACTGAATTGAACTTCAGGGTGTTAAAGTTAATACCCACTTTCCCAAACTGTTCAGTTCTGTTAGAGATCATTGGTAGCCTTGATTTAAATCAGAGATGCCCGAGCTTTGCATGGTGTTGGACAAGAGTTAGAAGGTGGTGAGGATGAGTACTGATGCTTTTGCCTCCGGTGCAAACTTCATTTATTCTCTTGCTCTTTCTTCTCCTTCCCTCCCTCCCTCCTTCGCTTCCTTCCTTCTTTCCCTCCCTCCCCTCTCTTCCTCTTTCTTTCTCTCTTTCTTTCTTTTTCTTTTTCTACTTCAGTTCATTGTACACAAAATTATTTGCTTTTGCATAGCTTTCTCTTCATTTTACTTTTTGTTCCTTATCCCCAGTTTAATATTCCTTCTTTCCATGCATATTTACTTGAATGTACTTGATACAGGTACATATATATGTACCTCTTTCTCTTTATATATTATCAAGTAGCTTTATTCAAGTTTAATTTGCAATAAATTATACACATATAAGGTATACAGCATACAATTTTGATATACAAATACATTCTGAAATGATTACCACAATGGACAATTAACATATTCATTGTGTTCATTGTGTGTAGTGAGAACATATAATACCTATTCTCTCAGCAAATTTTAAGTATCCAAAGAAATATTATCAGCTATAGTCACTATGCTGTTCATTAGATCTATAGAATTTAATGATCTTGCATTGATGTACCCTTTGATCAACACCTCATTCCCCACTCACCAGCCCCTGGTAATTACATTCTACTCTCTGCTTTCATGAGTTCAAATTTCTTAGATTTCAAATATAAGTGTAGTCACATGACATTTGTCTTTGTGTGTCTGGCTTATCTCGCTTAGCATAATGTCTTCCAGGTTCTTCTATGTTGTCACAAATGGCAAGATTTCCTTCTTTTTAAGGCTGAATAATGTTACATTATATACTGGAGCCAAATATTACATAATGTGGTATCAGTATAGATATCACATTTCCTTTTCTAATAATTTTGTAAAATATATTTTTGAATGTTTAGAGTGTTATTAACACTTTTTCTTGCTTCATATATATATATATATATATATATCTATATATCTATATCACATCAATTTCTACATTCAAAACCTTTTTATGTGGAATTTAGTTTTTAAAGTATGGCAAAGCTGAGGACCACAAAGAAGAGAGACACTATCAGAAATGGAATAGAGTCTAAATAGAGACAAGAGCTCAAACACAAATAAATTCTGAAAGCTGTTTGAGCCCTGGATTCAGCTAGGCTTAGAGATCTGTAACTAGATATTTTTGAAACTTAAATGTAAATATTCTCCTTTAGTTTAAGATAGTTTCGTTTTGATATGTTATGTATACCCTGCAGAGTACTGGCAAAACTCATGTAACATAAAGGAATTAAATGTATCTCTGAGTTTAAAATGATAGCTATCATACTGTTGTTTTACCTTAATGGCTAAAATGATAATTTCATATTGCTTACCTTTTATGTTATTTATATTGTTCTTGGTAGGCATTAAGTTAATCTATTCTTAAATAATTTAATGCTATTTTAAGATACATTGTCAAATATAGATGCACATGCTTATATTCCATAATCCTATTATGGGAATAAATTACTCATTTGCTGTCATTTTAGTGCATGGCAAAGATTGAGGGCTGGTACTTTGGCATTTAATATACCACTTTAAAAATTTGGGGGCATGACTTTACAAAGATGACCACATAACAATCTTTAAAACTAAAGTTAATCTTTGATTTTATTTGTGCATCCATCTCCTAGGAAAACTTGTGATCTTTAGGAAGTAGAGTGAGTGTTGCTTTAGTAAATGTCATTCTTTCTCCTAGTCAGTCCTGAATTCGTTTTCTCACTGGGGTGTCCTATGTAATTAGAGATTTTATTTTTCTGAAAGAAGAGAAGAGGGGTGTTGTCACCTTTCATCCCTGAAAATTTTCACCATAGTTTAAATGTTAGGGTTTTGTTTCTTTTTATCAAAACTCATTTATTTGTGTGTTTGTCAACTCTTTATGTACATATTTATATAATTATCAGTTTAACCCTTTTTAGGGCTTACTGCTCAGTTATTTAAGGATGGAATTATTCATGTACATATCTATTTATTTCTAACATATGATATTTAAGTGGGTCTATACTTTGATTATGCCTAAGAACTTCAAAATTCATCTATACCTTAAATTATAGCTCCTCATTATTATTTAATTGTAATTTATCCTCTAAGTGATTATTATTGTATTCCTTTCTTTTATACAGTATCTCAGGTATGTGTCTTATTGTCATATAATATTTTTAATATACTTTATTGGTACATTATAATTACACTTCATGTTGAGTTTTAGTGTGATAGAAATGTACATGCATAGCATTCTGTTAGGATTTGGATTTTGAATGTCCTCCTGGACCTCACAGAGACAAAGCAGTGTCCAGTGGAGATGGGGAGTGGTCCCTGGGGATGTGGTCTTGGGGACTGTATATGGACTCTTCTTCCCTTGCTCTCTTTCTTGCTTCCAGTCTCCATGATGTGAGAGCAGAGACCTTGCTATCTCTCTCTTTCTTCCTTCTGCTGCCATGACCTGTGTGCCACAGCTTCACTTGGCCTAACTTGGACCAAACTCTTGAAATCTCCAGAACTGTGAGCAAAGTAAATCTTCCTTCTTCTAAGTTGTGTGGTGGTCAGGTGTTTTGGGTCATAGTAGTGAAAGTGATGATCCCTCTGGATCCCAACCTGCTCCCTTTCCTGCACATGATACTGGACTTGGTATTGATGCTTCACATAGGTGCACAGGATTGTTTGAACTGCCTCCTTCATCAAGTCTCCCTTTCCCCTCCTCACCTATCTCCCAAAATCCATGTCCACCAGTATCTCTTCATTTATCTGAAGTCCCTTTTAAATGTATGTGTTTTATTGTATGAGTGTATGATTTTCTGAAATATGGCCTATATTGAGCAAGACTGGCCAGCCAAGTGGCGGTGGCACTGCAAACCCTGCTGCATGTTCCTCCTGGATTAACTCCCACAGAGGTCAGCAGCATGGTGGGCCACATACTCATCCTATCAGCCTTCATTGTCTGTTCTTCCACTTGTCCTCAAGTCTCACTGTAGAAGAACCATTTCTCATATTGAAATTGACTGTGTCAGAAAATTACCAAATACTACAAAATCTCCTTTTGTAATATAAACTAAGCAGCTTTATATTATTCCTTTGCTCAGGCAACCCATTTCTATTTGGGAAGCGGAAGGTGAAAAGCAGGCTGATATTTTTTCTGTTTTTCATGGAATGTTATACCAAATGAGAGGACATATGCTATTTTTTAAGCTAATATTGCATTTTTCTGATTATATATATTTACTTATTAATGTTGGGGTTCTTTTCACATTCTTTAGGAAAATAGTGCAGAACCTATCAGAGTGAGATCAGCAGTGTAATGGATGATAGCAAGCTGAGTGAACCCTGCACCTCATAGGGATCTTCTACTTGATCCTGTTAATCCTTGATCTCTTAGAATGAAAACCTTTTTGTCAGCATAAGATGTATCTCCCAAAAGGGAACAAGGAGTGTACTGCTTCTCTATATCACTCTCATGGAAGCACCAGGGCTTATGACTTCATGATTTTCTGTTATTTTACTTATTCCTTTTGCCTAAAGTGTACTTTTTCCTTTGTTTTCCCCTAGTTTCAGTCATATATATGTGTATACATTTGTTTTAATGCTAATGCACATCTTCCTGGTATAAGTACCTTGTCCTTTGAAGCCAACATGAGTCTCAACTTCTCGGGATCAGACAGTTTAAGATTACATTTTACTCCATTGTGCTGTGTTGTTGATTCAGATATCACACAGGCTCCAGAAGGACATGGAGGTTATTCTTTACTCCTACATGCACTTAGCAAAACACTGAGAACTGATTTCTTAGAATTTTATGCAATTTTTATGAATATATAACACTCTGAGGGAGATGTACATCTGTCAATTCTCTTTGTTTCAGTGACTTGAGTTCAGTGAACATTCCAGTGTTTATTGTTTATTTACCTTCAGACTTGTTAGGGTTACTGGAGTTAGCCTACATTTTAGCTCGTTATGTTTGCTGACTTTGTAATTGACTAAAATATCCAAGTATTCATTAATCAGTTAATTGTGGTCCTACGGATTGAACCCATGGACCTTCTACCTCTGAACTATACCCCCCAACTCCCTTTTTCATTTTGGAACAGGGTCTCACTAAGTTATGGAGGCTGGCTTTGAGCCTGTGATCCTTCTGTCTCAGCCTCTCTAGTACTGAGATTACATATATGCTCTACCATGCCTAGCTAGTAGTCTCATTTTATGGAATTAAGAACATTGTTGTGTTGCTATAACATAAAAATAGTGAAACATTTTAGTAAAATCACTCATTAAATTTCCTGAGCTTCTTTTTTTCCTCTGTAGATAACAAAATCATGGAACTTGGCTCACTTTACTTTTTACCTGTAGTTTGTCATTCCAGAATGTATCCAATTGTAATGTCACTTAGTTCATGTATTAACAAATGATGATCATATTTTTACTCTGTAAGTTTATATTACTTAGTAGCTTACAAAGGTTGTACCCCTTTATTAAAGATCAAACTTTCAAACTTTATTGTCATTTAAATTAGCCTCAAGCCTGCCATGCTGGGACATACCTGTAATACCAGTACTTGGGAGGATCAGAGAAGAGAATCACAGGTTCTCAGGAATCTAGGAAGACCTTCAGCAACTTAAGCAACTTAATGAGACCCTGTTTCAAAATAAAAAAATAATATAGGGCTGGGGGTCTAGCTCAGTGGTAGAATACCCCTAGGTTCAATCCCCAGTACCAAAAAATAAAATAAAATAGCTTCAAATGTATTTCTAAATGTAAAAATTATGGTTTGTGAATTTATTCCCCATTTTGGAGTTAGCATTTTATTGCATTTTTTGAAATATTTAACAAATACTGGGGTCAGAATGGGACAAAGACTGGAAAGTATGTCTTTCCTTGGCAGCTGGTAAATCTACCAACCAGTGTGTAATGGGAGTGGTGATGGTGGGAAGGTGCTGGAACTCTATCTGAATGGGGCTCCTTGTTCATAGTTGGTTCTTAAACTTCTTAGGTCCTTTTGGTAATTTATCATGGGGGTTATCCCATTGTGTGTGTCTTCAGAACTCACCCACCCTGGCCATCTATTCCAGTTCATGATTGTGTAGCAACAATCATTTTGTTCATAATGCTTTTCCAGGAACTTGAGTTAAATGTGCTCTCTGTCCCCCACTCTTCAGTTGATAATCAGACTGAAAAATGTTGGTATAGAAAGGTTACCAATGTGCTGAGGAAATTAAATTAATGTATTTATATTAAAGAAGTGAAGTATTTATATTATATAAACATGAGTTTTGGCAGAAAAGAACATGACCCAGACTAAAATTTTCATGCTCTGGAAGTGTTTTATTTCCTTGCATGTTTTAAAAAATTAATTTCAGATCACAGTGGTTGCTCCCAAGCATAATTTGAAATGTTTGAAGTTATATCCATAATAGCTGGCAGTTTGATATATAAGGAAAATCAGTAGGACCTCACAAATACCAATATAACAGATATCACATTTATGAGGATTAATAAAAAATTGAGTGGAAAAATCGGATAAAAAAATGAAGTAATGGTATCTAAGGAAACCTTTCAAATCAGATAGTACATGGCTTTATTATGATCTTGGTCCTGGTTAGATTGTTGGGAGCAGGAATAGATATTGGAATCATTGTCATTAATTTACCAGAGACAAACCAATGAAAATTTGGTGTATTCCTTATAGTAGCCATTGGGCCTGCCTTGTAGAAACATACAACAAGAAGCTACCTGGCATATATTATTCGAGTCTCTGTCTCCATCAAAAGTCTTACTGCTGTATCCAAAACAACTGACCACACAACTTAGAGGAAGGAGGATTTATTTGCTCAGTTCTTGGAGATTCCAGGGTTCAGTCAGTGTTGGGCTGGGTCTGTGGAGCTCAGTGCATGGTGATGGGAAGCAGAGAGGGAGAAAGCAGAGCTCTGCCCTACCATACCCCAGAGGGCAACAGCATGAAAGAGCAGGGGGAGGAGAGACCTTATATAATCCTCAAAGCCACACCCCCAGAGGTCCCTCCTTAGCAAACAAGCCCTGCTTCTAACATTGCTACCTTTTTCCCAGAGGGCAAGTAGGGCATTCTAAATATAAACTATTACAGTCTCCCTATGCCTTCACAGGATTTTTATGGAGAATATGACAGAGAATCATTAAAATATAAGAAGTTATACAGAATGATAAAGATTCAGAAAATTACAACTAAGATAACATAATATTTTAGTGGCTTAATTCCTTTGGGAGGAGAGAAAGTGATTGAAGATAGTCCTCCCGAGAGTTATTTTTTATTTAGTTTATCCTGGCCTTATGCACAGGCTTTGGAAGAAATTCATTTTGACATGTTTAAGAGTACTACAATATAAAATACTGACTGTACTGTTTATTGCTTGGACAAGTCTGAAAACTGTGACACTTCTCATGGTCCCACATTGTCTAAGTAAGTTGTAGTACAGTTGATAAAATAATACATCAGGATTGGGATATTTTTCTGATGGGTGATCACCCCCAGTTGAATACCTCTGCCTCTGTGCATTATTATTTCAGTCTTTCAAAATAATATTTTAAAAGAAAAATGTAATAAGGCAAACAAGACAGACCTCAAACATATCTATTTTTCACACACATACCCACGCATGGTTTGCATGTACACATATACATTTATGTCCTTTTAGTACAATTATTTTTTAGTTTGCCATATGAAGATATCTAATTTTAAAGATCCTTGTGTTTGTTTCTTTGTCTTCAGGAAAAATAAAAATAATATCAAAAACATTTTTCTGTTAATCATAGTGAAATTATTTTCTTTAGAATTAAACTAGCTGGGCGTGGTGGTGCACGCTTGTAATCCCAGCATTCAGGAGACTGAGACCAGAGGATCCAGGTTCACGGCCAGACTCAGCTACCTAATGAGGCACTCTGCAACTTAGTGAGACTCAGTTTCAAAATACAGAATAAAAAAAAATAGGGCTGGGGGTATAGCTCGGAGGTAGAATGCCCCTGAGTTCAATCCCCAGTACCGCAATAAATAAATAAATAAATAAATAAATAAATAAATAAATAAATAAATATAAATAGAATTAAACTAACAACAATAAGAACAAAAACATTAAAACCCTACCAAGGGCTTAATAACTTATTATATTTTGCCGAATTGATTTGTTTCTGTTTCTTTCTACCCACTCAATGGCAGGAATCATATTTCATTTAAAGCGTCAAAAGAAAAATGAGCTATTACACACAAGGGAAAAATGATCCAATTAATTGTTGGATTCTCATTACAAACCATGGGAGCCAGAAGGCCATTGGTTTCTTTTCATCTTTTGATTTACTTATAAACCATATAAATATTTAAAGATAAAATTATTACATTGAATCTAAATTTTTATAATGTATATGGAATATGGATATTATAAGATAATTAATGATTACTATGGTAGCTACACCTATAAGTGTGGATGTGACTTTGGAAGCAGGCAGTAGCAAGACTGGGGAAATTTTGAGGTCTGGAACTGAGAAAGCCTCAACACCCTTTATAGGTTTAGTAGAAATCTGGACTTTGAAGACACTTTCTGTGGGGATTCCAAAGGAGTCAAGACCGTGTTAGAAACGTAGGAAGGGAGATCCATGCAATAGAGTGGCAGGAAGCTTGGTGAGATTTCTCCTAGATTTATGTCAAAATAAGAACACCTAAGTAAGGAATTTGGTTATTTAACTGGGGGTAAATGCAAATAAAATGTTAAAGGAGTCACCTGTTCTTGCTGCTTATGTTAAAGTGTGAAAAGAGAGAGGTAGATTGAAGGAAGAATTGTTAAGCCAAAAGAAATCAAGGCTTGATGATTTTGAAAAATTTCAGACTCTCCAGGTGTCAAACGATTCTGCAATTAATTAATGACTTCCTAGCAGAGGAAGCAACCATCAAGGAATACATACTCTGTTCTTAACTCTAAGGAGTATATAAAGTTAAAATCACTGAGAACTGTCAGACAGAGAGGGCCTGTTCATAAAGAAAGACTGTATAATCAAAGCAGATCTTAGAGATAGAGTTGATCACGGATAAAATAATTAAAATCTGGAGTCTGGTTATACTTGTTATGTCTGTGAATTTGTCAATCAATACATGCATGCATTTTGTTTAAACTAGTGTCAGTTGTTCTTTATCATGTAAAAATTATGGTTGACATGACTAAAATAAAAAAATGAAAAATCATAAATAAACCCCCTATAAATAAGAAATAAAGTTCCTTATGTATTGTGTGCATTGGTCTAGATTGATAAAAAAATAGACTTGAGCTGGGTGTGGTAGCGCATACCTGTAATCCTAGTACTTAGGTTTCTGAGACAAGATGATTTCTAGTGTAAGGCCAGCCTCAACAATTTAATGAGACGCTATTTCTAAATAAATAAATAAGTCTGGTGGTGGTGTAGTTCAGAGATAGAATGCCCTAGGTTCAATTCCAAAAAAAAAAAAAAAAAAAAAAAAAAAAAAAAAAAAAAAAAAAAAAAAAAAAAAAAAAAAAAAAAAAAAAAAAAAAAAAAAAAAAAAAAAAAAAAAAAAAAAAAAAAAAAAAAAAAAAAAAAAAAAAAAAAAAAAAAAAAGCCCTAGGTTCAGTACCAAAAATAAAAAAAGGAATGAGGCTTGAATACTAGGCACATTTTATAATTTGAAAATTTTCTATACAGAAAAATAGAGTTGGTAATATAATAATGATAATTGGAGTTGACATACATGACACATGACTCTTTTCTGGGAGAGAAAAAATTTTGGAGAAAGTTCTGGTAAGATCCCAAATGTCCTCAAATTCTGATGAATGAGAGTCCAAATGCATGTTGGAGGGGAACATTGGGGAGGATTGAAACTGCAGTACCTGTTAGGTGGGACTGGTATATAGCAGCACAACTGAAAGATCACTCATTCTCATTTTCTCTTTATATAACTTTTGTCATTCTTTGCCATTAAACATGTTTGGATATAAACAAATAACTCCAAACTGGTGTAAGGAGGATAAGATTGTACTTTTGGAGAGACAATAACTTTTCCATCATGTGACTGAAAGGTGAGGCAATGTGGAAACGGATGTGCTTAGACCCCGGATGAGGAGTATTTTAGAGCTACCCAGTCCAGCTAATTTCTTGGGAACCTCCTTGCTTAAAGGCAAATTTAGCTTTTGACCCCCAATCACTCACTTGATAATTCTCAGTGATAGGACCATGACATATGCCGATCAGAAACTGACCCTGCCATTGGAGAGGTGGTTGGCAAATACAGCACACAGTGCAATATCTGGCCCAGCCTTTGAAAGCAGTTTTAGCTCTGTGTGTGCACATAGGTGGGTGTCAGCTCTTGCTTTATGATTTCTTTTGGGAGAGCTTTAATAAAAATGATTCCTTTATAGTGCAGAAGTGGGAGGTCTTATGATATTCAATATACAGTATTTCCTCTTTTCCTCTCTCCTCAGCCCCTAGTAATACTTTAAGTCTGTTAAATGATCTCTCTTTAAAGAAATAGGAATTGGGAACAAAAAGAGAGAGTATAAAACTAATTATCATACAGGATTCAAGGAGTGTTTATAATTTTAAAATATCAGTTTTATTTAAAAGGTTGGATTTATTGTTCAGGAAGAAAAAAATTTAAAAGCCTGTAATAGCCCATTTTGTTCTAGTGTCTTTAACAAAACTGATTTTCTTTCATATTATTTCTGAGAAATATCACTGTTCAACTTGCTATTCTGTGAAAGATTTGTAATACCTTTTGTATTTAATATCTTGCTGTATTTTTATTCTAAAGTTATGGCCTTTTTTAACTTAGCAAGAAAAATTAAAGGAAAAAAAAAAACACAAGGAAAGTCATTATCTTAGGTTGGAGTCAATACTGCCATTGCTATTGAAAGCTAAGAAGTAATCAGATGTTAGCTTGCAGCCAAGGAAACCGTTTTATTTGTAATGGGAGGAAACAAAAGCCAAAGACTGGTAATGCATTAGGGTCTGAAAGAGACACAGGGGGAAAGAATAGGATCATTCTTCCTAGCTTCCTTTTACTTTCACTTGACACATCAAACTTGTACTTCCAAATTACAGATAATATAGATTATAGGCCATCCACCCATCAATCAAAATATTTATGAAGTATGACAAATTTCCCAGTCTAATAAAGAATATTCATGTTTATAATATGATAAATGTTGGATTTCATTTACCCAAATGAGAGTATGAATGCGTCTCGTTTCTGAAAGTAAATTAGTTTCATTATATTGTTCATTCATTTTTATGTTCATTCATTTAATAAATATTTAATGAGTTCATAACTCAGGTACTTTTATATATGCTGAAAGTGCAATATTGAATAAAATAGATAAAAACATTGCCCTAATAGAGCATGAATTATAAGATCCCAAATATAACCAAATGGTAAGTAGTTACTTAAAAATTATTATACAGACCATGGCTCATATTTTATACATCTATTGTTCAGAATTTTAAGTCGAGTAATAGGATTTCTAGCTAAATCTTTTCTACATGCTGTGTTAAGTGTTCACTCTTATCTCTACCTATTTCCTCCTGGGCTGAACAACTTCATCAGTTGGATTCTAGGCCTTATTTGTCCATTCATTCATTCAATCATTCATTTAAAATGACATTTTATACATTTATTTTGAAAAAAAAGCATAAGTATATGCCAAATAGGAGGTATAGTACTACTATTTCCACATTATTAATGAAGAAAGTGAGGCTCAGCATTGTTGAATACCTTAAGCAAGTTCTTATGGCTAATAAAAATTGTTCAAATTTATACTCAGCTCTTTTAGGTAGAAAATTCTGTGCCCTATATCTTATACCCCCCAATTGTGCATGCAGTACATATATATTTTTTCTTTGGAGTTTCTAGACCTTGTTTTGGACATCCTGTATAACCCTATCTGATTATTTGAAAGTTTAAAGCTAAAGGAATTTTAATATATACAAACAAATATGAAAAAAATACAACATTTATATGAAGAAAACTAAAAAAACTCTGATGAAAGAAATCAAATAACTAAAAATGGAGAGAAATTCTTTGTTCATGAATAGGAATACTTTATTGTTAAGATGTCAGTTCTGCCCAATTTTATCCATTGATTCAATGCAATTTGAATTAAAATCTCAGAAAGATATTTAGTAGATACTGTCAGAAAAATTCTAAAGTTTATATTGAGGAGTAAAAGATCTTGAAAAGTCAAGTCAGTAGTGGATAAGAACAAAGATGGAGGATTAATACTACCTATTTCAAATTTATTGTAAGGATATGGTAATCAGACAGTTTGGTATTGGTGAAAGAAAAACAAGTGAATCTATAAAGGAAAATAGAAAGCCCCTACTCGGCCCACATAAATATAAATTTCAACTACAGATCTTTTACAAAGAAGCAAAAGCAATTCAATGGCAGAAGCATAAGGATTTCCAACATGCAAAAAATTACTCTAGACACAAACCTTATACTTTTGCAAAAATTAACTCAAAGTGAGTCATATATCTTAAAGAATATACTGATGGTTTACATATATGCCATACAAGTGTATCACTTTTTTTTTTTTTTTTTTTTGTGGTACAGGATATTGAACCCAGGGGCATTCTAACCCCCAGCTACATCCCGAGTCCTATTTTTTATTCTTTATTTTACAACAGGGTCTCACTAAGTTGTGGAGGGCTTCACTAAGTAGCTGAGATGGGCTGTGAACTTGGATCCTCTGGTTTCAGCCTCCCAAATACTGGGATTACAAGTGTGCACCACCACTCCCAGCTTCATTTTCTTTATATGAATTAAGTAAAAGTTATTTTGAATCTTATTTCTTCAAATAGTCCAAACAGTGCAAACATGTCTTATGAAGTAGGATACATGTTTTGTGAATTTTGAAAAGGCAGCTAACTTTTGACAAACAAACAAAAAAACCAAAAAACAAACAAGAAAAAAAAGTGACTTTCAATGGAAATATGCCCCAAGAAAGCCAGCAACCTTTGCAGTCATTTCTCAGAACCAGCAGATAGTCTAGGCAACACTGTAGTGGTCAGAATGATTTAATAGTTGTATTGTGACACACATGTGGGGTAGAGAAGGCAAAGTCTGTTGGAGGACATTGCTGAATGTGAAAGTCCTATTGAACTTGATCTCATTTACTTCTCAAAACTGCTCAATGTCAGAAGGCCTGTTTTCACTTCAGTGATAAGAAAGCTCTGACTTAGTAAACTTCTCAAGGTCATGCAATCAGCAAGCAAGGGGATCAAGAATTGGAGTCCAGTTCCATCGGAGGCAAGTTACCAGAAGTTTGCAAAAGATACACAAATTGAAGGATACTTAGCAAATAGGAGAATGACTATAACATAATATTTTCACAAATTGCACAAGAGATATCTAAGGGAGTAATTATCAAACTGCTCTGCAGGGTCCTGTGGTTTCAATAATGAATTTCCCAACATACACAAAAAAAGCACAATTTCTTGAGAAAATAGTTCATCATTTCATATATGGCCTTCTGGGTGCTTTTGAACAATTGTATTTGAGAAGCAAATGAATTCTGCTACATGTAATTTGAAAGCCATTGTTCTGGCATGGGGTGAATAATAGACAATCTCAAATAGAAAACTTTAGGTTAAATAAGAGAACAAACCATCTCCAATGAAAGTTTGATAATCCTCAAAGTTAACTTTCACCACAGTGACACAGGAAATCCTTAAGAAGTGTCAGACTATAAGTAAAGGAAGGACTTGGCTGAGCTGTGGCCATGGCTGCTCGGGCCGCAACAATTTCCGTTTTAGTTGGGATAGTAGCTACTACATCATTTTATCAGTAGTGATGTGTTTAGAAAACATTACAAAAGTGATTGTGTCAAAATGATTTGAAAAGAAATACTATGTCTAAGTGAAGTGCTGCCAGACAAGAGAAGTAGAGTCAAGGAGAAGCGTGTGATTACACATGGCTGGAGTATTTTGACATAACTAATAACAAAAGACAGTCTAATAGAGCCAGCGAAGTACTTCCCCTTATCTTTTCTTTGGGAATTTGAGGCAGTTTGAATTTTCATCTGTGTGACAGCTGAGCTCATGCTGGCCAGAGCTAGTTAATATTCCAGGTAACATATTTAGGTATTTTATCTTATAGATGAATTCAATGATGATTGAATAGATTTCTGGAAGATCTTGATGATGGCAAAATGTTCACATTCTGCAGTACGTTTTTATTAAATTCATCATTTTTAGAGGTAATGGGATGAAATTTACTTTAAAGATCAAAATTTTGAACAGAACAAAATATACATACTGTATAAAACCTAAAAATGAAAAAATTGTCAAACTGATGGTTTTTCATATCATACTTTATTTTGGGTTTTATTAGCAGTCAGTTATTATCATTATTTACACTTTCAAATGGAATTTTCGAAAAATAACAACGTGCTGTTATTACAAATGACTCAGTATGATTGTCTTTTTTGCCTGCTCTTACGGTCAGATATAGAATATTTCTCGAAGAGCTCATTTGTTAATATTCAGGGTTGACATAGTTAAGTCAGGAGAGCTGTGATCTATCTCATCAGTGGATAAAGCCAGGCTTCCTGCTGGTAAGGAGGCCTATGAGGTGTGACTGGGGAAGGCGGGTCTCCTGGGTGTGGCCTCGGGGGGGGGGGGGGGACTACGCTGGTGTCTTGACTCCCCTTGCATGCTTGTTCTCTCTGGCTCCTGCCTCTGGGATACTAGGAACAGAGGCCCTGTGTTCTCCTTCTCTCTGCTTCCTGCCACCGTGACCTGAGCTCCACTTAGCACCCAGCCTCACATGGACTGAACTCTGAGATCTCAAAAAAACTGTGAGATCTCACAACAATGAGAATGTTAAGCCAGCGGCTAAGTTGTGAGCCTTTCAAGGTCTCAATGTCTTATGTCTCTCCCAGAAACCAACTGCAGTCCCTGGCACACAGGGGTCACTCAGTAATTTTTGCTTAAATATATCAGCACTATATAGACATATATGTCAGCGAAAATCAGATACATCAAAATGTTGCCAATTACTTAGGTAAATGGAGGATGTGTGAAGGGTCAGATGAAAACATCAGATAAAAGCACCATAAGCTTTGAGTTGATGGTTTTTAGGTTAAAACTCTCACTTTGCTATTTATTGACTGTGAAATATTGGGATAATTACCTAATCTCAAAGCTTTAGTTTTCTTATCCATAAAGTAAAATAAAATAAGGCCAGCCTCAGAGGTGCTGGAATAAGTATACTACAGCTAAGAAAACAAACAATCCAATCAAAAAATGGGCAAAGGATTTAAATAGACACTTCACAAAAGAAGAAATACAAATGGCCAATAAATGTATGAGGAAATGTTCAACATCATTAGCAATCAGATAGATACAAATCAAAACTACCTTGACATTTCACCTAACTCCAGTCAGAATGGCAATCATAAAAAACACGAACAACAACAAGTGCTCGAGAAGGTGTGGAGAAGTGGGAACCCTGATATATTGTGGTGGGATTACAAATTAGTGCAACCACTTTGCAAAACAGTATGGAGGATCCTCAGACGAATGGGAATGAACCTACCATATAATCCAGCAATAGCATTTCTGAGTATCTACCCAAAAGAATGGAAATGAAACTATCAGACCGATGCATGTGTATCTATGTTTATAGCTGCACAATTCACAATTGCCAAACTATGGAAGCAGCCAAGATGTCCAACCACAGATGAATGGATTACAAAACTATGGGATATGTACACAATGGAATTTTACTCAGCCATAAAGAAGAACAAAATCATGTTCTTTGCAGGGAAATGGATGCAACTGGAAAACATTGTTAAGTGAGATTAGCCAGTCACAAAGACTAAAAAACCATATGCTCTCCCTAATATGGGGATGCTAGGGAGAAGATGGGGCATAAGAGGGTCTCCAGATGAAAAAGGAGAAACTCTAAATAAGTAAAGAAGTTGACTTAACCAAAGGGGATGGACGGGGGGGGGGGGAACACCCTAATGCACATGATGTACTTTCACAAATATAGCAAGGTCAATCACTAAACTGAACTTGAGAAGGAGGGAGGGCAAGGGAGTGGGGTGGGAATTGGGGAAGCGGTTAAATGAGAAATGTGTGCATATATGCCTTATCAGCTTGTACCTAACAAAGATGTATGATTACAATGCACCAATTATTATATAAAAAGGGAAGTATATTACAACAATGTACATAAAACAAGCTTATTCTAGTCTTTTTCCTCCTATCCAGGTTTCAAAAGTTGGCCAAATCAGCAGCATTCAGAAAAATAAAATTAAAGAAAACTAAATGATCTGTCACTCCTGATGAGAACCCTTAGTCAATAGTTATGTAGAAAGCCGGGCGTGGTGGCGCAT
>PVLC010016983.1:24351-34672 GCA_004027655.1 Graphiurus murinus
AATCCCAGCATTTGGGAGGCTGAGACCGGAGGATCCGGGTTCGCGGCCAGCCTCAGCTACCTAGTGAGGCACTCCGCAACTTAGTGAGACTCGGTTTCAAAATAAAGAATAAAAAATAGGGCTGGGGGTATAGCTCAGAGGTAGAATGCCCCTGAGTTCAATCCCCAGTACCGCAAAAAAAAAAAAAAAAAAAAAAAAATAGTTATGTAGACATGTGAGTATGCGTGTGTGTGTATGTGTGTGTAGTGTTCTCTCATCATTCTGTATGAATAGATAGACTAATGCTGGCTGCTTCTCAGAACCTAGTATCCTCTTTCTCCTCCCATGCGGTGTTTCTGCTTTGCTAGGAGACCTAGCGAGTGATAACAGGACACAGGGATGTGAAGGTGACAGGTCTCAGCCTGTGTGACAATGAGCCTAAGTGCAGTTCAGTGGAGGCAAGTGGAATGAGCTTGGGAAATCTGGAACAGCGGAACAGGAGAGATAAACATTCATATAATTATTATTATTAAATAAGAGAATCTGTCAGCAAGAACATCTGGGAAGACAGGTACTAACACAGGAGAAAGAGCTAGAACTCTGCAATGGTCAGATTTCTTTTGTCATCAAGAAGGAGGGCTCTCACTAGGCTGAGTTAGGTCTGGGGCAATTCTGTACAAGGAATACTTCACGCAGATCAAGATGCCTGCTGGACTATAATGATCTGATATTGAGACAAACATGTTTGTAAATGAATCTCACAGTAACTAGAAGTTGGACTTCATGATTCTATTTAGCTACACCTTTTGTGTCATGAAAAGTTAAGGTCAAAGATGGGAAAATTTGGCTGAGTGTGCCAGACTTTCATCTCTAGTCTTTAGTGAGAGACAGTTCTCGGGTACCATCAGGTTAGCCAAGCTGGGGGTAGGTTGAAAACAAAGGCCACTTTACTAGTTTGATTAGTCAGTGTTGCTGCTAGGAAAAACCCCTGAGGAACCAGAATCTCGGGTCTGAGCAGAAGCGGAAGATTCTTCCTTATTTCCTGTGAAACATGGCCGAGTTCAGTGCAACGTATGCTGTTCCTTCTTTGCTTCTGCTTGGGTTCCCACCACCTCAGGCCTGTGTTGATACAAGGTAGAGTGCGGGTGGGAGGAAGGGCCACAGGTGTCCAGGACTTGGAACCTCAAGCAGAGTTCACCCTTGTGTGGGCCAGCTGCATACATGACTACAGAAATCCATGTTTAAGATGTTCAGACCCTCCCTTCGTATCAGAGTAACATTGAAGGGGACACAGTTACACTTCAGGAAGTCAGTGTGTTGGGATTTTTATTGTTAGAATTTCTTTGTAATATAGCCTTGAGGTTTCTCTCTTGACATTGGCCATAAAGCAAAGTAGCCTCTCTAGAAGACCTCCAATTCAAGGAGTGAGGCATTGGGGAAGGAGGGAGTGGGTGGGGAGATGAGAGACAGAGAGAGAGAGAGACAGAGAGAGAGAGAGAGAGAGAGAGAGAGAGAGAGAGAGAGAGAGAGAGAGAGACAGAGAGAGACAGAGAGAGAAAAAGAGAGAGATTGGGATACTCACAGAACTGTGCCTCCTATATTCAAGTTCATGAGTATTATCTCTGGCTTTTTTGCAGTGGCTAGTTAAAAATAAATAAATAAATAAATAAATAAATAAGTAAGTAAATAAATAAATAAAACAAACAAAAAAACCCAAGCTGGGTGTGGTGGTACATACTTGTAATCCCAGTACTTGGGAGGCTGAGACAGGATTGCAGGTTCAAGGCCAGCCATAGCAATTTAGCAAGACCTAGTTTCAAAGTAAAAAATAAAATAGGATATAAGGCTGGGATGTAGCTCAGAGGTAGAACACCCCTGTGCTTAATTTCCAGTACCACTACTGAAAAAAAAAAATGGAAGCAAACTGGGTGTGCTTGCTGGCGCAGTACTTAAGAGGCTGAAATAGGAGGATCTAGGGTTTAAGGTCACTCTCAACAATTTAGGGAGACCCTGTTATGATAAAAAGGCAGTAGGTGTAGCTCAGAGGTAGAACACCCCTGGATTTAATCCCCAGTAAATGATGACTACAACAACAACAACAAAGGCAAACAAAAGTAAAAAAAAAAAGTCAAAAATATTTGACTTATTTCCATGACTGATTTTGACCAGTAGATTTTTATTATGGTCAGAAGCTGTGAGGATATGTATATATGTGTGTGTGTGTGTGTGTGTGTGTGTGTGTGTGTGTGTGTGTGTAACTGGGGATTGAACCTGGGGCATTTTACCTCTAAGCAATACCCCCTGCCCTTCTTACTTTTTATTTTGAAACTGGGTCTAGCTAGGTTGCTGGGATCCTAAGTTGCTGAGGTTGTACTCAAACCTATGATCCTCCTATCTCAGCCTCCCAAGTACTGGCATTACAGGCTGAGGTGTTTTAAGTAGGCCAATAGTGCTGAAGAACCATTGGGTTTCAAACAACTTAGGTCATGCCTAAAAATGGATGTTAAGACAGTGACTACCTCACAGAGATCTACGACAGTGCCTTCTTTCTCTTGCTGTGTGTGAAGTTCAGTTGGAGGCCGTGTGGGCACTGGCAAGGATCGGGAGGTTAAGCAGGGTGATATTAGTTCCATAATCAAATTGTTTCAATTCAAACTCTGGCTCAGCATAGACTAATTCCGTGTCTCTGATTAACTTGTCTATGATCCAATTTTTTAACCTGTAGAAGTAATAATTTTCTGTTATAATGTCAGGATGATCTAATTAAACAGCAGTGGGAGGATAATGATGGGAGAAATGAGAGCACTAAATGAGATAATTCTCAAAAAGGACTTAACACATAAACTGCTCACAATAAGCACTCAAAACCTGGTTAGTTACTATAATTTTTTTTTTTTTTTTTTTTTTTTTTTTTTTTTTTTTTTGCGGTACTGGGGATTGAATTTAGGGGCGTTCTACCTCCGAGCTATACCCCCAGCCCTATTTTTTATTCTTTATTTTGAAACCGAGTCTCACTAAGTTGCGGAGGACCTCACTAAGTAGCTGAGGCTGGCCGCGAACCCAGATCCTCCGGTCTCAGCCTCCCGAATGCTGGGATTACAAGCGTGCGCCACCACGCCCGGCTAGTTACTATAATTTTATTAGAAAATGTTACTATATTTTAAGCCTTTATCCATAATGCCAAAATTTCTGTGTTTTATTATGTATTGCATAACTCCCACTGTAGATAAAAATTAGTTTATCTTAAAATTTGTTTAAAAATGCCCAAGAATTGATTTTTAGTAATTTGAGCATTGTGTCTATGACAGTACTGTACGTCCTTCCCACGTCCCTGTGAGAGGCGCACAGTGTGGAGAGTCTCTCGGGGAAAATAGAGGAAGCAACACTAATTGGCAAAATAATTATTTTTAAAACTTCACCTCGTCTTTCTAATAGACAGGCGTCGTTGTCCTCCTCATTCTTCACACTGGAATCTATATTGGCCTTTTCTCTTGAGGTTGATCTTCACCATATTTCACCAATGTGTGCATGGGTAGGGGGGAAAAAGATAAACATTTTATTTATTTATTTATTTTGATACTAGGAATTGAACCCAGGGATGCTCTACCTCTGAGCCATTTTTATTTATTTATTTTTTGAAACAGAGACTTGCTAAGTTGCTGAGAGCCTCACTAAGTTGCTGAAGCTGGCCTCAAACCTATGATCCTCTTCTTTCAGCTTCTTAAGTATTGAGATTACAGGTGTGCATCACCATGCCTAGCTAAGAAAAACTTTTAATTAAGTTAACTTGACAAATATCTATTAAAATCTACTATGTACCAAGTAATATTCCAGGAACACAAATATTCCTGCTTTGTGGAGTTTATATTCTTAGGAGGGATACCCAATAATAAACATTATAAATAAAAGTAGGCAAATCATGTAACATGCTCAGAGGTGATAACCGCCAAAGAATATAGAAAACTGCAGTTAGGAGGTTGTGGAGTGACCTGTATTATTGCCAGGTCTCGCTGAGAAGGTAGCATAGTTGGGGAAGCTGGAGAAATAAATACTATCTATAGTCGGAATGTTTATGTCTTCCCCAAAGTTCCTGTGTGGAAATCCTGACCTCTAAGGCGAGGACATTAAGAGGAGGAGCCTTTGGCAAGTGACTAGGTTGTGTGGAAGGGGCCCTCGTGAAGGGAATTAATGCCCTTATAAAAGAGGCCCAAGGGAGTTCCTTCCCCCCAGACACAAGAGGTCACCGTGAGAAGGTGCCATCGGTGAGCCAGGGAGCAGCCTCACTGGGCACCAAGCACACCAGCACACCAGCACCTTTATCTTGGCATTTCCTCCTTCAGAGCTATCAGAAATAAATTTCTGTTGTTTTCAAGCACCCAGTCTAGGGTATCTGGGTATAGCAGCCTGAAGGAACTGAGGTAGTAAGAAAGTTACGCATGCAGGTCACTGAGGGAAGGGGGTGGTGGCAGGGGTCACCCTACGGAACGGCCTGAGTGGCACACGCATGGGTACTTTGGAGGGTTGCAGCATGGAGACACTTGGGGGAGACCTGCAGGCATGCTGGAGCTCGCCCCCTGAGGAAGGGCTGGCTGCCCTCTGGGGAGAGAGCGGTCAGCAGACAGCCCCAGCTGTCCACTCTTCAGGGTCTGCGTCTGTGACAGTCGCCTCATCCAACATCAGACCCTCCCCAGGGCAGGAACGCCCAGCCATTCGGGCTCCACGAGGGGCATGCTGACGGGCAGTCTTGCTGCAGGGCTGCAGGCGGAGGGTGAGGCTCTGCGGGGCTGGCATCTCAGGCCAGCTTCCCCTCTGTCCAATCCTGCTTCCTCCTCTAACTTCTGCAGGTTTTGTTCTTCCCAAGAACCTGTAACAACACTGAGTTAAAGTTGTTATAACTTATTGCAGTGTGGATTGGTTCTAAAATTCCTGATTTTTAAGAATTGCCTGGTAGGAAGAACACAGACTTTGAATTACAGCTCTTGTCATTAATTACGTGCTCTTTGACACATTTCTTAGACACTTTAGTCCTGAATGCCTCATTTGAAAGATTAGGCTAATAATTTCAATGTGCATGATTTCTAAGTGACTTAATTACATTATATAATAAGTATTTAAAGTTCTGTGAGTGTTTTACACACATGTATTGGGCACAGTATAATCATTCTACCATATAATTTATTCATGTACTACGATTTAAAGGCTACTATTACTCAATATTAGCGATCTTAGACTAGGTATGTACTAAATTGGTATTGGAGCTTTTTATAATGTGTAACACACATGGCAAAATATTGGACAAATCCATACACAAAATTTACAAAGTGATATATCCAGGTAATTGGAACTCAGATCAAGAAACTGAACATCACTCAGACTTCAGAGTCTAACCCCAAGTCTCTTTCCAGTCAGTGACTCACCAAAGGAAACATCAGAGATTCATTCTCTCATATTTTATTTACATATATATTTATAAAATCAAACAAACATGTATTCTTTTGTGTCTGGCTTTTCTTACGTACATTGTGTTCACAATATCTACCTCCATACTTATTTGTAGTTGTAGTTCACTCATTTTCATAACTGTATTGTATTCCACTGGATGAAAATTCAACATTGATTTGTCCTTGGTATTGCTGATGAACATTTTGAAGCTATTACAAGTATTGCTTTAATGTATTTTATACTCATTTTTGGAAGAATAGATATATAGATATATACATTTCTCTTGGGTGTTTTCTAGAAGTGAAATTGCTTGCTGAATTTTCAGGTATGCATATATGTATGTATGTATATATATATGTATATGCATATAGTATATATATTTTTGTCTATATTTTTGTATCTATATATGTGTGTGTGTGTGTGTATGTGTTTAGTAGATATTACCAAACTATTGTCTAAAGTCACTGCACCAACTTATATTCCTACTATTTATATTTATATTCCAAACTATTTTGTAAAGTCACTATACTAACAATTTATATTCCTATGCAGTCTGTGGGAATTCTGGTTACCCTGAATTCTTACTAATTCTTGCTAGCATCATTTTTTTTTCTTTTTGGTACTGGGAATTGAACCCAGGGCCATTCTACCTTAAAGCTATGCCCTCAGTTTTTTTTTTACTTTGAAACAGGGTCTCACTAAGTAGCTGAGGGCCTTGCTGAGTTGCTGAGGCTGGCTTCAAATCTATGATCCTCCTGACTCAGCCTCCCAAGTACTGGGATTATAGGTGTTTGCCACCACACCTAGCTTGCTAGCACCTTTTAATATTCATTTTGAAAACTTAGCCATTCTGGTAAGGGTGTACTGTATCTTATTGGGGTTTTATTTGCAGTCTCTGAAGACTAATAAGATGAGACAACTTTAATATGTTTGATCTTTTATATTATTTTTGTAAATTTCTCATGCAACTTTTTTGTCCATTTTCCTGTCTAGTTTGTTGTTGTTTTTCATTTTTGTAATGTTTTAGGGATTATTTCACATTCTAGGTAAAAGTCTTCTATTTAATTTATGGTTTAGACTATCTTTTCACATTCTATAGTTTGCCTTATTTCATGCTTAGCAGTGTATTTTTTCAACACAAGATCTGTATCTCAATGTGGTATAATTTAACATCTTTATTAAGTGATTTTCATGTCCTTTGGTCTTATTTGGGAATATTTTGCTTATGCTAATGTAATGAATTGCTCTCTTACATTTTCTTCTGAGGGATTCACTCTTTATATGTGATATTAAGTAAGGGTCGACGCACTTTTAGGAAAGTTTGCAGATCCCACTGATTCGCCTAATAGAAAACCTTTCCCCCCTTACACAGTAATGCCATCTTCATCATCAATCAGCTGTGCATGTATGTTAGGTTTGTTTCTTGATCTATCTTTTCAAATTAGTCCATTTGTCTGTCTTGTCCCAATACATTTTAATAGTTCCTGTAATATTTTATACCAGACATCTTTTAAAAAAAAATGCTTTGGCCAGGCATGGTGGAGCACGCTTGTAATCCCAGCATTTGGGAGGCTGAGACTGGAGGATACGGGTTCACGGCCAGCCTCAGCTACCTAGTGAGGCTCTCTGCAACTTAGTGAGACCCTGTTTCAAAATAAAGAATAAAAAATAGGGCTGGGGGTATAGCTCGGAGGTAGAATGCCCCTGAGTTCAATCCCCAGTACCGAAAAAATAAAATAAAAAGCTTTGGCTATACCAGACTCGTCTATGGCATTTTTATTTAAATTTTTAGAAAGTTGTAATTTTCTGTCAACCAGTGACTGGATAACAAAAATGTAGTCTATGCACATAACAGAATTTCACTCAGCCATAAAGAAAACAAAATTTTATTATTGGCAGGAAAATGGATGGAACCACAAGATATGCTAAGTGAGAGCATTCTGTCTCAGAACGTCAAGGGTCAAATGTTTTCTCTCATATGTGGAAGATAGAAAATAGAATACAGAAGGACTTCAGGAAACTGAGGAGAGAGACAAGTAGAACAGTGGAAAAGGATGGGGGGGGGGGCGGTTGGGAGGGACTGGTTGCAAACCCACAATCCTCCTGTCTCAGCCTCCCGAGTACTGGGGTCACAAGTGTGCGCCACCATGCCCGCCCAGCCTGTTGGTGCTTTCCTTGTGGCTCCGCATATGAGCAGTCCTGGTAGCTTTCCTATATACTCTTGAATAGATATAACTTCTTTTGCTATTGAGTGCACTATTCTGTGTCAGATCAATTCTGTTAAATGTGTCATTCAGATTATGTGTTTCTGATTTTGAAATTTATTCTTTCTACCAGATATTGAGAGTTGTCAAGGCTTCTCATGCATTTCTTTATTTCTTCTTTTAATTTTATCAGTATTTAATTTGTATACTTTAAGCTTATACTATTAGGTGCACATGGATTCTGATATCTTCTTATTGAACTAATTTGTAATCATTTTGAAATTTTTTTAATCTTTAACAATGTTTCTTGCCTTGAGATCTGTTTGTTCTAATATTAATTTACCTAAAACAGGTTTTGTGATTGCTGTGAGGAATTGTATGATATATTACTTCCCTACCTTTTTATTTAGACTTTCTGTGTTCTTATACTCAAAGCATATTGTTTTGTTTTGGGTACTGGGGATTGAATCGAGGGGTATTCTACCTCCAGCTACATCTCAGCTCCTTTTTATTTTTTATGTTGAAACAGGATCTCACTAAGTTGCTGGGGCTGGTCTTGAACTTGTGATCCTCCTGTCTTAGCCTCCAATGTACTGGGATGACAGGCATGCGCCACCATGCCTGATTCAAAATAAACGTGTCTTATAAAAAAGCATATAGTTACTTTTATTCATTCTGAAATTTAATATTTAACTAAATATTGCATTTAATACTGGAGTATTTAGCTGATATATATTAGCTCATATACATTTAATACAATACGTGTGGAGTCTACTGTTTTATTATTCCTTTATTCTTTCTCATTCGTATCTTTTATGATCCTGTTCTTCTTTCTTGGATTCATTTTGTTTAATCAAAATATTTAAATATTTTTATCATTCTATTTTTTCTTTCTGTAGCTTGTTAGTGTATATTCTTTAATTTCATTTTTTTCTGGTTATCCTGAAGATTTCAATATGCATCCTTATAATATTGTAGACGGATAAAAATTTTTTAATTTCAATGTTTGTCAGAACTTCTAAAATATTTGAAAGATGTAACTACCTCACATCATTTGTGTTATTTTGTTGCATAAAATATGCTTATTTTTAAAACATTACAGAAATTGTTCTAGATAGTTAATATCTTTTTATGTTTGCTCACATATTTTCCCTTGCTGGGGTGCTTCATTCTTTTCTACATTTCTATGTGGTGTGTGTGTGTGTGTGTGTGTGTGTGTGTGTGTGTGTGTGTGTGTTTGTATATATGTCTGTTGTGTGTTTTTGTATGTGTGTCTTAGTCTAGAAAAATTTTTCTTCTTTCAAAGAACTTCTTTTTAATGAAGGTCTTTGGGCTATAAATTTTCTCTCTCTCAAAAAAAGTATTTTTCTTTTATTTTTTTAAAGCATGTTTTGGTGGGTGAGAATTATAGGTTAGCAGTTACTTCTTCATCACTTCAATGTCATTCCATTGTCTTCTCTTTGAAGACACTTTTACTGTTGAGAAGTTGATTACTGTTGAAAGCAATCAAAGTTGTTGTGTGCTCTAAAGATTTTTTCTTTGACTTAAGTGCTTAGCAGTTTTGCCAAGATGAGCCTATGTGTGGTTCTCTTTGTATTTATCTTACTTGGAGTGTGGAGAGAATTGTGATTCTGTGAATTTATGTCTTTTATATATTTTTGAGAATTCTTGGTTATTATTTTTACAATATTTTTTTCTACCCCATTCCTTTTTCATCTTTCTTGTACTTCATTTTATAGACTCTCTCCCTCTCTCATATATATATGTATATATATACATATATATATTTATATATGTATATATATACATATATATATTTATATATGTATATGCTAGAATAGTTGTTGGTGACATTAAGATCTTCCACATTTCTAAAGTATATTTCTGATTTTGAGATTTCCAATATTGGTGTTAATTTTGGCACCATATGGGGGTGCCATCCTCCTTGGGTTCTCTCTATTTTTCCATGTCTATCATTAGTTCTTTGTCTTTATGTATTTTTTTAAAACTGGAACGTGATTAAATTAATTGGTTTAAAAATATACTGCGTGTCATGCTGGGAATATTGGGTTTAAATACAATTGCAGTAGGTTGCACTAATTAATTAATTGAGCTTTATTTTATAAGCTTGGAGTTAAGGATGCTTGAACATAATATATAAATTTATGCAGAATGTTCAAATTACTATTTTGATTCAAGCATCCTGGCACATAGGGAAAAAATACTGGATGTAGAACGTGTGATGTAAGCTGGATTTCCTTACCCTATGATTTGAATTATCATCTAAGAAACTTGAAATGGGGGTTGAGTTGTGTGGTGAAAGAAAATGTGCATAGAAAGACGGACTTAGAAACATAGAACACAAAATGTTCTGTTAACTTATTTTGAAATTCATATATATGAAATACTTAAAGATAGAAGAAAAGGGCGTTGATCAAATGAAAGCTCTTCTGAGTTGGCTGTTCATACTTTATTTTTTTTTTTATTTTTATTTTTATTTTTTTTTGCGGTACTGGGGATTGAACTCAGGGGCATTCTACCTCCGAGCTATACCCCCAGCCCTATTTTTTATTCTTTATTTTGAAACCGAGTCTCACTAAGTTGCGGAGTGCCTCACTAGGTAGCTGAGGCTGGCCGTGAACCCGGATCCTCCGGTCTCAGCCTCCCGAATGCTGGGATTACAAGCGTGCGCCACC
>PVLC010016984.1:0-34572 GCA_004027655.1 Graphiurus murinus
CCAGCCGGGCGTGGTGGCGCACGCTTGTAATCCCAGCATTCGGGAGGCTGAGACCGGAGGATTCGGGTTCGCGGCCAGTCTCAGCTACCTAGTGAGGCACTCCGCAACTTAGTGAGACTCGGTTTCAAAATAAAGAATAAAAAATAGGGCTGGGGGTGTAGCTCAGAGGTAGAATGCCCCTGAGTTCAATCCCCAGTACCGCAAAAGAAAAAAAAAAAAAGAATGTGGGCCATCTTAAGAATGAGCATCCCTGGGGGTAAAGAAGAAATACACATTCAACAGAGAATGCAGAATACATCAAGAGCAAAAAGCAGGTCTAGGGTGTTAATATTTATAGAGGGACAGTAGCTAGGGGCTGAACTAAAGGAGTCATGGCAGAGTTATGTGATTTTGTGCCAGTTTTTCTAGCACTTTTGCATTGCCTACAATGCAATGTTACTTTGTGGGCACGGATGCAGGCCAAGGGCATAGGCTGTGTTGCTTATGAGTTGCTTATTTTGCATTCCAGTGGTTCATGGACATTTCTTGCACTTCAGTATTTCTTTGGTAATTCTCTTTTGAGACTCAATTTATTTCTTTTTATGTATCCCCAAATTCATAACTCACCCACCAGACTTGAGATCCCTTATTCTTAAGGGTCAATGAAAGTTAAAGGCCCATCTTCCAGAACTGCTTCAAGCTGACAAGGGACAATGACCCTCCCGTAGCCAGGGATCCAAAGTTTCTGTCTGTTTGGTCTAATGCGACAATGAGACACAGGTTTGTTGTCAAGATATATTGGAATCCTTGCACTGCCATCATCTTAATCATAGAGCTGTTGCAATGTGGAAGGTACGGATTTTGCTAGGAGATTGAGAAGTATAGTAACCAAAGGCTCTAGTGATAATGGCCAGATGAGGTTAGGCAAGTAAGCTATAGTCATTTCTCATCTGTATACATCTCAAAATTAAGTTTTTTTTTCCCATACAAAGTCTCTTACATCAGATTAAAATGAACTCCGGACCAACTTATGAGTTTTGTAAAGTCTCTTTTAATAATTATTATCAGGCACTCATACATAAGAATCCTTTCTCTATAACCTTTCAGTTTCATTTACTTTTGATAGGGCTGAGACAAGGGCACATCTTAAGTTACACTTAAAAAGACCAATGCTTTTTCCTTTTCAATGTCCATGCTCAACTGTCCTTTGACTTTTCTTCCACCCTTATATTAGTATATTTGTTTTTGGTTATACTTCGGGCGTATCTAAAGTAACTGGGTATTCAAGACCAAGTAGGTGACTTCCATGTTGGCTAAAAATTCTCTTTCCTTTCTAATGTTAAGGTCAGCTGAGACTCCTCAGAGGTTGTTTTTAGGAACTTGTGAGGAGCCTCTTGGCTCCTTCAGGCCTTTCTTCTACCAGTATTGCCATTTTCCAGCATGGGTCAGAGTTTTGCTGACCACATGGCTTCCCTTGGATATGTTAGGGACATTTTCCTCTCCGATGAATGACCTTTTTCTGCACAATGCACACTTTTGGCTTCCTGTTTTTCAGGGTCTTGACAATCCTCCTGATCAGGAAGTCAGCTGACTCAGTAGAGTTACAGAATCCTTAGAAGGATCCCCTGGTTCCCTGGGTTCTAGCTGACTGTGGAAGGCAAGGACCAAAGACCAAAATGTTTTTTTCTTAGTCCTTTTATTTTCCTTTGCTTTGATCTCTCAGTCTTGGTTGCTGAACCTCCAGAAGGCTAGTTCCACTAGCCAAAAAGTGAGAGTAGTGAGTTTCAATTTAAACTTTCGCTCAAACTGAGATTTGATTGATCATAATCTCCAGATTGGTCCAGAAGAGCCTTGTCCATGATAAGAGGGCTGCTGTTTCCTGGGAATCGGTTTTTATATTTGTCAGATTTTTATGAGACCTGTTGTTCCCAGAATCTAAGGTGACTGCAAGAGAGTAATAACTCAGAGCAAAGAAGACAGATACAAAACAGAGGCATAGATGCTAAGCTATAAAAACTGCAAATCATGATGGCCAAGTCTTCAAACCCAATTGTCCAGGAGAAACCACACGCATTCCTATTAAAACTGTTTTTTATCAACTCTTAATAAAAGGCAGAGGGTAAAATATTAAATAGTAATTTGGTGATTGCTTTTTTTTTAGGAAGTTTTAACTACTTTTATGATCATCTAAACTGATAATGGATAGAGCTCAAAATTCCCCAAAATAATGCATAACAGATTTTCCCCTCAAAAGTGAATTAGCTTAGTGACCAATTTGTCCAAAATTGGATAGTACTGCAAGTGCTTTGCATCATTATTGGAATGAGACCCATATGTTTTAGGTATCAGATTGTTTATGGTAATACTGGTATGCCATGGGCCAAAGGGTAACTACAGGCCAAAACATCCCATTTTCTCATAAAATATTAGATCTAAGCTGAGCCCCAAGATAACCACCCAGTTGAAGGAAGGATTTGGATTATCAATGACCTTTATTTATTCTTTCCAGAAATGCCTCAGTTTTCCTCTTTTCTCCTGTATTTTTTTCTTTCTGTTATCAACTGTCCCTATACTGCCCATGAATCTTCCCTTGGTAATTTATGTGCTAGAAGGAACTTGGAAGTCTCACAGAAACAGAGCCTGTTTTTAACACTGGGATAAAAGAGCTGGACTGAACTGCATTTGGAACTGACAAAGCAAGCCAGGAGCCCCATGCAGATTTAGAGCTTAGGTTAGCTGAAACTGTAACAAACACTCCATTAGACGCTGGGCGTGGTGGCGCATGCTTGTAATCCCAGCATTCGGGAGGCTGAGACCGGAGGATCCGGGTTCGCGGCCAGCCTCAGCTACTTAGTGAGGCACTCTGCAACTTAGTGAGACTCGGTTTCAAAATAAAGAATAAAAAATAGGGCTGGGGGTATAGCTCGGAGGTAGAATGCCCCTGAGTTCAATCCCCAGTACCGGGAAAAAAAAAAAAAAAAAAAAAAAAAAAACACTCCATTAGCCACAGAAAGAACTTCAATTCAATACTCAGATATTGGTTTAAATGCTATAAAAAAATAAAAACAGCTGGGCTCAGTGGCTCACATCTGTAATCTTAGCTACTCAAGAGTCTAAGGCAGAAAGATTGGAAGTTTGAGGTCAGCCTGGGCAACTTAGGTCAGCCTGGGCGACTTAGACCTTATCTCAAAAGTAAAATTTAAAAGGGCTGGATATGTAGCTCAGAGGTAGAACACTCCTAAATTCAATCCCATGTACTGAAAAAAAAAAATTTAAGACTTTAAATTTATTAGCATAGCATTTTTAGCATAGTCTTATAATTTTTGAACTGCAGTTATCTACCCTTCTCTCATTTCTGACTTTATATAGTGTCTTTCTGAAATTTTTTCTATTTAATTTGAAAGTATTAAATCAAAACTCTTGAGATCAAGAGATCTCTTTTTAAAAGGGTTAACTGAGCCAGATGCTAGCCAGAAAGAAAGTCCATGGTCCCTAAAACAAACAAGTTCTTGCAGCAACCAACAGTAAGGCTGAATTGCATTTGGAACAATGCCCACTGGGCCTTAAAAAAAGCCAGAGGAGCCAAATGCAGTGGTGCACACCTGCAGTCTGAGTCCTTAGGAGGCTGAGACCAGAGGATCGCAGGTTCAAAGACAGTCTCAGTAAGTAGTTAGACTCTCATCAACTAGTGAGATCCTGTTTCCAAATAAAAATAAAATAGGGCTGGATGTGTAGCTCAGAGGTAGAATGCCCCTGGTTTCAATCCCCAGTAACACACACACACACACACACACACACACACACACACGCACAAAAAGCTAGAGGATTTTATAATGAAAAATTGGGGGAGTTGGCATAAATTATTTGCATGTAACCTATAGTGGTTTTAAAGAAGAGAGGATTACATAAAGTGGAGAAACTTTGTGATAGGAGAGCAGCCAATTAGGAGAAATATTCATTGCTTTTGAATTGGTTGGCATTGTAAGCTTACAACCAACTTCTGGACTTTGGTTGATGAAATGAAGAATGTGACCAAGTGCAATGGATCATAGGGTACTGCCAATGGAAAGGGTAGTGGGGAGAGTAAAGTCAATCTCTGTTATACCTAATCGCTGCTTCTCCCCACTACATATACTTCCTCAAATTCTAAAAATAGCTGGGTGTGGTGGCACTCGCTTGTAATCCCAGCATTCGAGAGGCTGAGACCAGAGAATCCGGGTTCACAGCCAGCCTCAGCTACTTAGTGAGGCACTCTGCAACTTAGTGAGACCTTGTTTCAAAATAAAGAATAAAAAATAGGACTAGGGGTATAGCTCAGAGGTAGAATGCCCCTGAGTTCAATCCCCAGTACTGCAAAAAAAAAAAAATTCTAAAAATAGTGTTATCAGCTGGGCATGGTGGCCAACACCTATAATCCCAGTACTTGGGAGGCTGAGATAGGAGGATCACAGGTTTAAAGCCAGCCTCAGCAACTTAGTGAGGCCTTGTTTCCAAATAATAAGTAAAAATGGCTGGAGATGTAGCTCAGAGGTAGAATGCTCCTGGGTTCAATCCCTTGCAACACACACACACACACACACACACACACACACATTGTGTTATTGAGGAATAATTAGTGAACAATAATCTGCACATATTTAAAAATAATTTGACAAGTTTTGATATATGTGTCCACCCATGAAACCATCATCTTGATCAAAATAGTGAACATATCCATCATCCTCAAAACTTTTTTCCTGCTCAGTTGATATAACTGCCTCCCTCCCTGGCAGCCATTGATCTACTTTGTCACTATAGTTTATATTTTGTAGAATTTTATAGAAACAAAGTCATATTATTATATAGTGTATACATGAGTCAAAAACATCACATTGTACCTCACAAAAAAGTGCAAATATTATACCACCAAAAATAAAGTTAATAAAATTTAAAAATTTAATTAAATAAAATTCCAGTGAACCTACTGATATTAATATTTCTGTGGTCAATTCATCCAGGTTAGCCACCTCTTTTTAAAAGTATGATCATATTATACATATCATTTTATAATCTTTTAATTTGATATTTTTAATTCTTTTCTATGTCAATAAGCATGGAATTAAATTATAAAAAAGAAAAATGCAATCATGTAATATGTCTTATTTCTTTCTTTTTCTTTCTTTCACTCAGAAAAACAACTCTACCAGCTGTACCCCAACCTGATTTCTTTCTTTTTTTTAATTATTAAAAATAAAGCTGCTATGAACATTTATATACAAGTCTTTGTGTAGACAAATGCTTTCATTTCTCTTAGTAAATACCTCAAAGTGAAATGACTGGATGTTATAGTAAACAGATATTTAGGAAACTGCTGAACTATTTTCCAAAGTGCTTGTACCATTTTTTTATTCCACCAGCAATGTATAAGACTTAATAGTTCTTCCTTTTTTTTTACCAAAACTTTGTCAGACATTATTTTATGGATATATATATATATATATATATGTATGTATTAAGGATTGAACCTAGGGTCCTCTGTAACTGAGCTACATATCCAGCCCTTTTTATTTTTTATTTTGAGATAGGCTATCCTGTCTCAAATTTGTCCAGGGTGGCCTTGAACTTGAGCTCCTTCTGCCTCAGCCTCCTAAGTCATTGGGATTACAGGCAAGCACTACCATGCCTGGATGTCAGACTTTGTAATTTTAGCCATTCTATGGGTGTGATAGTTTCTCAGTGAGATTTTAATTTGCATTTCCAAATGACTAACTAAAGCCTTTGAGCACCTTTCCATGTGTTTATGTGCCAACTGTATTATATATTTTTGGTCAAGTGTCTATTTAAGTACTTTGTTTTTTAAATTGAGCTGTTTACTTTTTTCATTGTTGCATTTTGAGGATTCTCTGTATATTTCATATATAAGTCCTTTAACAGATATATGATTGCAAATATTTTCTCACAGTATATAGCTTGGGTTTTTATTTTCTTGACAGTGTCTTTTGAAGAATAGCATTTTTGTTTGTTTGTTGTACTGCTGAACACCAATATGTCACTTTATTAATTGGGTTATTTCCCCATTTGTCATATGCCTGTTAATGTTTATACAATGAGGAAAGTCAACTAAAATTGGAAGCAACTGACCCAATCAGTTGGTAATTCTGTACCCTCTTAACTTACGTCAACTTTGACCTGGTATCTTTAATTCAATTCAGTCTCATCTTCAAATGTACACACACACACACACACACACACACACACACACACACACCCTAAAAAATACAAGACTAACTGATTTTCCATCATACTTCATTTATACACTACTGTAACTATGCAACCTCTGAAGACAAGTTAAAGGGTACAAGTAACTGTTTAGAACAAGTAAGTAGTTTGGTTCAATATTATCTTTTTTTTTTTTTTTTTTTTTTTTTTTTTTTTTTTTTTTTTTTTTTTTTTTTTTTTTTGCAGTACTGGGGATTGAACTCAGGGGCATTCTACCTCCGAGCTATACCCCCAGCCCTATTTTTTATTCTTTACTTTGAAACCGAGTCTCACTAAGTTGCGGAGTGCCTCACTAGGTAGCTGAGGCTAGCCTCAAACCCGGATCCTCCTGTCTCAGCCTCCCGAATGCTGGGATTACAAGCGTGGGCCGCCACGCCCAGCTGGTTCAATATTATCTTAATGTAATGTTTTGTCAAAGAGAAACATTTTTGCCGGGTGTGGTGGCGCACACTTGTAATTCCAACTTTTGGGAGGCTGAGACTGGAGGATCCAGGTTCGCAGCCAGCCTCAGCTACCTAGTGAGGCACTCTGCAACTTAGGGAGACCCTGTAAAGAATAAAAAATAGGGCTGGGGGTACATCTCGGAGGTAGAATGCCGCTGAATTCAATCCCCAGTACTGCCAAAAAAAAAAAAAAAGCAACATTTTTAATTTTAAAAAAGCAACATTTTTAATTTTATTGAAGTTAGACGTATCAACTGGCTTTAGATGTCATTTTTTGCTTTATTTTGTCTTTAGGTCCATACATGTTTAGGAGGGCATTTCATGATGAATTGATTATCATTATGAAAGAGCTCTCTTTATTTCTGGTAATACTTCTTACTTTAAAATCTGCTTTATTGGGCTGGGGATGTAGCTCAGTGTTAGAGTACATGTTTAGTGGGGTTGATCAGTGCTGGGTTTGATTCCCAGTGTTGAAAAAAAAAAAAAAAGTCTAGCTTTTTTTTTTTTCGACAAAAAGGTAATTATTCTGGGTTTTGTTTTTTTTTTAATTAGTGTTTGCATGATATATATTTGTTGTTGTTGTTGTTGTTGTTTTCTTTGTATCTTTTTTTATTTTTTGGTGCTGGGGATTGAACCCAGGGGCATTCTACCTCCTAACTACACCCCCAGCCCTCTTTTTATTTCTTATTTTAGAAACAGGCTTTAAATAAATTGCTGAGAGCCTTGCTAAGTTGCTGAGGCTGCAACTTCAAACCTGCAATCTTCCTGTCTCAGTGTCCCAAGTACTGGGATTACAGGTGTGTACCAACACAACTGGCTTCTTTTTATCTTTTAATTTTTTTATATTTAAAATGTATAAACAGCATATAATTGGGTCTGACTTTTTATCTATTCCTGTAATCTCTAACTTTTAGTGTACATCAATTTACATTTTGTATAATTATTGACTTGACTGGAGTCCATCTTCCTATTTGTTTTCTGATTATCCCAACTATTCTTTGTTCTATTTTTCTCTTTTCTTGCCTTCTTCTGGGTCAGTAGAGTATTTTTATAATTCCATTTTATTTTTGTCACTGTCTTATTACATATACTTCTTTGTTTTCTTAAGTGTTGCTCTAGGATTTACAATATATGCTTTGTTTTACCCCAGTCTGTCTTTATATAACACAGTACCACTCCACATATATTGTAAAAAATGGGCTATTACAACACTTCTGTTTACCTCTCCTATGCTTTGTGCCAGTATTGTCACCTGACATATACCCATCATAAACTACATAATTGGTCATATTTTTGCTTTCAATAAACAGTTATCTTCTAAAGAAATTAAAAAGCAAGAAAAATCTTTTTTCTTTTTTATTCTTTTTTTAAAATATCTTTTCTATTTGCCATTTGGTTTCTTTTAAAAGTAAAGAACAAATTTTGTATTTACTTGTGAGTTTGCTAAACTATTCATCACAATATTAGGTAATAGAAATTTTATTTTAGTAAATTTAATTTTAACTTACTTTAATAGGATGACTGTGTCAAGAGCTGTAGTGGTCACTCGTATGTAAGGAAGAACTGGCTTGGCTCCATTGTCTTCCCTTTCTCTGCTCTTCTGCAACAATCTGAGGTAATAGAAAATAGTTCCTTTTGAATTGTTCTAAATTTTGACTTTTGGCAAATAGAAACATTTTCCATTATCTTAGAATCTGATTCTGTGATATACAACCTGGAAGGTTAATTAAAATGATTAAATTAAAATGACATCTCTGGATTTCAGTCAGTTTGAAAGTTTTGGCTCTCTCTAAAACAAGGGATAGTTGAAAATTTCTCTCATATCCTTAGAGTGTTTGGTGAGAAAGAACAGTTACCCTTTAGTCTTAAAGAAACATTCAGCCGGGCGTGGTGGCGGAGGATCCGGGTTCGCAGCCAGCCTCAGCTACCTAGTGAGGCACTCCGCAACTTAGTGAGACCCGGTTTCAAAATAAAAGAATAAAAAATAGGGCTGGGGGTGTAGCTCGGAGGTAGAATGCCCCTGAGTTCAATCCCCAGTACCGCAAAAAAAAAAAAAAAGAAACATTCATATGTGTATATAAGAGTTTAATAAGATTAGGTTCATGAGACATTTTGATTAATGGTGTTGCTTTGTAATCATGAGTCCCAGAATTTCACTGTCAGTATTGTTTAACGATAATGGTGAGAGCGATGATTAGAACTGATCTCCATGAGACCCTCAGAGGACTCTGCTGTTGAGCTATCTAACAAGAATATGTCTATGCAACCAACAAAGCATGAAAACCCTAGGCTATACCACAACTTGCTCTGCTGGTTGTGCTTCAGGAGAGGCACTGAGATATGTGTTATGAGCACATACAGCAGGAGTCCTTCACTCTGCTTGGGCTGAAGAGGCATGGATAGCTCAAAGAGTTCAGTGGTGAGTAAGAGAATAAGGGGAAGAATAAAGATCAGGAAAGACTTCACTGAGGATATAATTTCCGAATCAAATTCTTAAAAATTAATGTCTCAAGCAAATTAGTGCATTTTTTGGGGAAGGAAACGTTTGTATTAGGACTGAATTAAACCATATGCAACAGAAAACTTAACTAATAGTAGGTAAGGGGTCTATCTGCCTCATCTATAAAGAAGTCCAGATGCCAGTGCAGTGGCTCAAGGATAGCATCAAGAATCCAAGCTGTGGGGACTGCTGGCACTGCAGCCTCCAGAAACCCCCAGCAAAGAAGTCAAGGACTTCTGCAGAAAAGCAATAAAAAACACAACCAAAAAGAAAGTTGAAAAGTGGCAGAACCAGAACTAGAAAAAAGAGCAGAGGACTGTATAAGCTCTCCACGCCTGCTGCCTGGGGAATGGAACCTGGTAGCGCCAGAGCTGGCGACTGCTGGCACTGCCGCTTCCAGAGACTTCCAAGATTGTTGTGAGGCCAGTGACTAGAGACCATCAGTGAAAGCAAATAGACCAAAATACAATAATATTGGGAGACTTTAACACACCACTCATGCCACTAGATCTATCTTCCATACAAAAGATGAGTAAAGACTCTTCAGACCTAAAAAACACCATAAACCAAATGGACCTAATAGACATATACAGAGTATTTCAGCCAGCAACAGCTGAATATACATTCTTCTCAGTTGCCCATGGAACATTCTCCAAAATAGACCACATCCTGGGCCACAAAGAAAGCACCAGCAAAATCATAGTTGTAATATAATTCCCTGCATCTTTTCAGATCACAATGGAATGAAAGTAGAAATTAACAAAAGGAAGACCAAAAGAAATCACATATATACATGGAGACTGAATGATAAACTCTTGAATGAGGAATGGATCAGAACAGAAGAGAAATAAAAAATTCCTGAAATTAAACGAAAATAGAGACACGATGTACCAAAATCTATGGGACACTTTGAAGGTGATGTTAAGAGGAAAATATATTGTGCTGAGTGCCTACATAAGAAAAACAGAAAGTCACCAAACAAACAACCTAATGACCTAAATTGAACTAAGAGGACATAGAAAACCTAAAATGACAAATAGCAAGCAAAGAAATAGAAACAGCAATAAAAATTCTGCCATCAAGGAAAAGCCCAGGTCCAGATGGGTTTCCAGCTGAATTCTACAAAACCTTTACAGAAGAACTAGTCCCATTACTTTACAAGTTATTCTGTGAAATTGAAAGAAATGGAATTCTTACAAACTCCTTCTATGAGGCCAGTATAACATTAATACCAAAACCAAATAAAGATACTCAAGAAAAGAAAATTGCAGACCAATATCACTGATGAGCATAGATGCAAAAATTCTAAACAAAATACTAGCCATGCACAATCAAAACCACATCACAAAAATTGTACACCATGACCAAGTTGGTTTCATCCCAGGAAAGCCAGGCTGGTTCAGCATACGCAAGTCAATACATGTTATTCACCACCACATAAATATAACTAAGAACAAAAATAACATGATCATATCAATAGATGCCGAAAAAGCATTTGACAAAATTCAAGACCCATTCATGCTAAGAACATTGCAGAAAATTGGAATAGAAGGAACATATCTCAACATCATTAAGGATATATACAATAAACTCAAATGGGAAAAAACTGCAGGAATTCTCTTTAAAATCAGGATCAAGACAAGGATGCCCACTATCACCACTCTTTTTCAAAATAGTCCTCGAAACTCTTGCCAGAGCAATAAGACAAGAGAAGGATATCAAAGGAATTCAATTAGAAAGGAAGAATTAAAATTATCTTTATTTGTAGATGACATGATCCTATATCTAGAAGACTCAAAAAAACTCAACCAAAAGACTACTAGAGCTGACTAACAAATTCAGCGAAGTAGCGGGATACAAAATCAACCTAAAAAAATCAGTAGCTTTTCTATATGCCAACCATAAATCCACAGAGAAAGAAATACAGAAAACAATTCCATTCACAATAACCTCAAAATCAATAAAATATCTAGGAATAAACCTAACCAAAGAAGTAAAAGACCTCTACAATGACAATTATAAAACACTAAAGAAAGAAATTGAAGATCTTGGAAGATGGAAAGATCTTCCTTGGTCTTGGATAGGCAGAATAAATATCATTGAAATGATCATTCTACCAAAAGTGATCTACAGAATCAATGCAATACCTATCAAAATACCAATGTCATTCTTCATAGACTTAGCAAAATCCATCATAAATATCATATGGAGAAACAAAAGATGCAGAATTGCCAAAGCAATTCTCAGCAATAAGAACTATGCGGGAGGTGTCACAATTCCTGACTTCAAATTATACTATAGAGCTATAGTAATTAAAAAGCATGGTATTGGCACAAAAACAGGCACACAGACCAATGGAATAGAACAGAAGATACAAAAACAAATCCATACACTTATAGTCAATTGATCTTCAGTAAAGGGGCCAAACACATGTGCTGGAGAAAAGACAGCCTTTTCAACAAATGACATTGGGAAAGCTTGTTATCCATTTGTAGAAAATTGAACTAAATCCATACCTCTCACCCTCCACAGGAGTCAATTTGAGATAGATCAAAGACCTGGAAGTTAGACCAGAGATGGTGAACCTATTAGAGGAGGGCATAGGTCCAACACTCCAACATATAGGCACAGGTAGAAACTTCCTCAACAAGATCCCCAAAGCTCAGAAATTTAAAATAAAAAAAGGAAACTATCAAGAATCTAAAGATAAGCCTATGGAATGGGAGAAGATCTTTACCAGCTATCCCTCTGACTGAGGATTAATATCTAGAATATACAAAGAACTTAAAAGACTTTACACTAGAAAAACAAATAACCCAATCAAGAAATGGGCAACTGAATTGAATAGACACTTCAAAAAAGAAGAGATACAAATGGCCAATAGATACATGAAAAAAAGTTCAACATCATTAGCAATTAAGGAGATGCAAATCAAAATACACTGAGATCCCATCTAACCCCAATCAGAATGGCAATCTTCAAGAAGTCAAATAACAATAAATGTTGGCAAGAATGTGGGAAAATAAGAACTCTTCTACACTGTTGGTGGGATTGCAAACTAGTTCAGCCACTATGGAGATCAATGTGGAGATTCCTTAGAAAACTGGGAATGGATCCACCATATGATCTACCTATACAACTGGGTGCCTTTCCAAAGAGGTTGAAACCAAAGAACTACAGTAATATATGTGTTCCCATGTTCATAGCACCACAATTCACAATAGCCAAATTATGGTGTCCATCAACAGATAAATGGACTACAAAACTATGGGAAATATACACAAATGGAATTCTACTCAGCAACAAAGAAGAATAAAAGTAATGCCATTTGCAAGAAAATGGAAAGACCTGGAGAACATAATTAAGTGAGATTAGCTAGTCAAAGAATGTGAAGGGACATATGTTCTTTAATATGTTTTCTTTAATATGCACAAGCTATTAGGGGGTAACTAGGATACCAGAGGGACTCCAGATAATGAAGGAGAAACCTCAGTGGAGCCAGGGAGGTGGTCTAAGGAAAGGGGAGGAGGAAGACTGAGGTTCATTATCAGAAATACTAACATCAACTGTGTGTACATATGTGAAAATCCCAATGTCAGTCTCAGTCCTCTGTATAGAGGGTAGGGGGAAAGATGGGAATTGGGGGTGGGGGGGCAAGTACTGTGTGCATGTATGTCAATGTCAACATGATATACATTATGATGTGAGACCATAATGCACCAGTAAAAACACATTAAAAAAAGATAATCCAAGCTGCTTTGCTTTTCTGCCCCTCTATCCTTATCATATGGCTTTCATCCTCATATTTGCAAAATGTTCACTTCAATTCCAGCCTCATATCTATGTGGCAGCTGGAGGCAGGTAGAAGTCCCTTGAAAAACTGCAACAGATTTCTGCTTGCGTCTTATGTGATGTGGCTGCCACCTGGCTGTCATGTTACCACCTAAAAGTGCTGATAAGAAAAGAGGAAAGAATGAGCTTAGGTTGAAGAGTAGAAGTGCCTGCAGAATGTGCAGTCACAGGAGAATGTCCTGATGGAGAATGTCGCAGAGAGTGATAGGTGTCAGAGTCGGTGGAGGTATAGGGCTTCCTACATTTGTAAATCCCTACAGACAGTTTTTGGTCTTAGGGCAGATTGTATCACAGAAACAATAGTTAAGAATGTGGCTTCAAAAGTGGACAAACTAGGACTGCAATCTTGGCTCCACTACTCGTTGGTTCTGTGCTCTTGCACAAGTTACATCAACTCTCCGAGCCTCTGCTGGAAATAAGAGCAGTAATGATACAATCTATATCAAGCACGTGACACAGTGGCTGTATATAGTAATTGCTCAGTAACTATTAGCTATTATTATTAGCTGTTATTATTGTAACTCACCTCCTCTCTCCATCTACTCATGCAAACACACACACACACACACACACACACACACACACACACACACACACACACGCACATGATCCCTTGACATGTGGATCTCAGGGCTATCTTTCCTGCTGTTAACCTTTTTTTTTCTTTTTTCTGGGCCCAATGCAAAATGTAACATGATCTTTTAGCATCTTCTTTAAGCTTAGTTTAGATTTTCTAAGAGCTTTCATCACTGTGGTTTAGTTTTTTGCTTGCTTGATTCATCCCTTTCCTATTCCTTCCCTCTCTACATAGGCAGAACCTCAGGTGTCAAGGGTGACAATCTGGTCATGCTCGAGCAAGTGCATATTAGGAGAAGCCCATGCACCTGTGCAAGCCTGTTTCCCCCTTCTGATGTTGATTTTCATCCTGTATCATTTATTATATAACATATTCTTTCAGATTAGTGGAACATTTCAAGTAAACATTCCACCAGTTTTGCTTGGGTATACTTGGAGTAATACTTATATATCTCCTAAAGAAGATCACAATGGGCAGAATGTAAAAGAATGCACCTTCCTAAATATTTTTGCTACCATTGAACCACAAATATCATATGTCACCTATAATCCAAAACTAGACAAGGTAGGTTTTATACTGGATTTCTTTTAAATATATCATCAAAGAAATGTAAACTAGCTGAGCATGGTGGCGCACACTTGTAATCCAATGCAAAATGCAAATGAGAGGCCTGAGACAGAAGGATCGCAGGTTTTAGGCCAGCCTCAGCAACTTAGTGAGGCCCTTCACAACTTAGTGACACCGTGTTTCAAAAAAATAAAACAAAACAAAATAGGACTGGGGGTATAGCTCAGAGATAAAATGCCCCTGAGTTCAATCCCCAGTACCATAAAAAAAGAAGTGTAATCTAAAAATCAGTAATAATAATTTCAAAGCTGGCAAAAATAAACATTTGCTCTTGATATTTTCCTGGGGGAACAATATGGTACAGTGTTGAAATACTTTAAATTTGATTCTAGTTTTCAGATCAAGTAGATATTTTGCAGAGAGCACAGATTTTTAAAAAAAACTGCAAAGCAGCATTTCCCACCAGAAGAATCATAACTACTGTTTTTAACCATGAAGGGATACAGATCTTAGTAACGAGATATATCAAGGCATTAAATCCACCTCAACACCTTCTGGATACATTTCTTCATGATTCTAATACAACACTTGTAAGTTACAACTATTTTAACAGCTTCATTGTGACATCGGATGTCTGTGAAGAGTCATATATACCTTTTGTTTATTTGGGTTCAAGCTAGTTGATTGGCTTTCCTCAGAACATTTATCCTGTTTGTGAGTTATGCAGCTCCCTTAGCTGGGCTTTTAAGCTAAAATCAAAAGTCCCAATTTGTGTTGTCTTCTGCTACATTCTGCTTTTTCAACATGGGTTTCTTCTTATTTGTCCTGACACCCCATATCCCAGGAGATACTAAAACTCTCAGATTTATTTCAAAGATCATTTATAAATCAATCAATCAATCAATCAGTCCTGGCTCCTTTGCTTATCAAGGATTGTGAACCACATGTATTAACTGCGTGAAGTCACTAGCATAAAAGGTCATAGTAGTATGTAAGTAGCAGCTATTGTACATTAATCAAAATGTTAATGAACATTCTGGTTAATGTTAACTTGTTTGTTTATGTGTATCCCTTTCTCCTGTCTTAACTTAGTCTGCATCTTTATCTCCAGCACCCCGGGGGAGTGGGGGGGGGTGAAGATCCACAGTATGACTTTGTTTGAGAAAGCAGGCTGCATGCACCACTCTCTCCTGTGGTAGCAATTTATAACAAGCTTATCTTAAGAAAAAGAGTTGGCAATTTTTGAACCTAAAAGCAAATCAGACCTTTACCATGTTCAACATCTTTTAAAAATTTTTAACAGTTGTACTTTAAAGTACATGTTTAATGTTCATAGGTATTATTACATTGGATTTTTTCATAACTTGTTTTACTAAAATAAAAGGATTAGAATGCATATTCTGGACTCAGTCCTCACCAAGTCCACATATTGTATTAGCCATGTGACCCTGGGCAATTTATTTTATCACTCTAAGCTTGTTTCTTTTCCTGTAAAACTAGAATAACAATAGTGTTCACTTCATAGGCTTATAGTATATACTAACTGAGATAAAACTTACAAAACACTATGCTTGGTGATGAACATATAGTATACACTTAATAAATGTTAGTTAATATTATTCTAGGACCTCATTGCTCGATTTGTATCTTTGATTCCTTTTATGCCTGATACACTGGATGAAAATGATGGTTGTGATATATGGATGACATCAGAGGTAACAAATTGCATTTTATAGTTAAAACATATTTCTTTCTTTTCTTTTTAAAATATGTATGGATACATACTTTGCCTTACAAAATTTAAAAGTATTTGATAATTTTATTTATCAATTCTGTCTTTAATAATCCATGGAACTAATTTAGGAAAACCAAAAATCTAAGTGGTAGCTCATGAATATTTTGATTCAGTGAAAAAGTCATGAGTAGACTATCATGATATTCTCCAGAGAGAGGTAGAGCTTGTCACCATGGCTTTGGTCAGACTGAGGTCTACAGCAAATACTACCACTTCCCAAAAGCTTTCCTTAGTCTCCCCCAGTCTGAATGAAAAGATGATATAGCACTGCCCTCCTTAGCAATTAGATTAAAGTTCCTTTTAGACCAGTTGCTAAATAAATACAGGACCTGAACAATATTTGGGACATATACTAAAAAACCAGTTGCAGAATGTTGATAGAGGCTAAGCTAAAAATCATTACTTAAGCAACACTAGTAACCCTCACATGAGTGTATAATTGATTACATTTTTCAAGACATGAATTATTTTCTCCCACTTAACATATAGTTTTTGGAGTCAAACAAACCTGAGTTCAAATCCTAGTTTCACAACTTAAAAGCTACATGACCTAAGAAATTACCTAACCTCATTGGACCTAAGTTTCTTCATCTTTGTCAAACAGGAGTTCTAGTTTCCCCTGGAACTCAGGAAAAGTTAGTTATATACTCTAAAATATTTTCTCTCATCCCATTATGAAATCTGGTCAAGAGAACCTCCTTGAAGACTATTCGTGTTCTGCTGTTAGCTCTTCTTTGGTTCACACTATTCTTTCAGAAGGGCCTCCTTACCATTCCCCTAACCTAACCCCAGCCTGTGCTGTTACACTCAGAGGGAGCATACAGATATGGCCATACCAGTTGTCAAAATGTTGAAATGTTTCCACACTGATTGGTAAATAGTTGACACGAAAAGAGCTCGCTAGCTCTCTTACCCCATCCCTATCTCCCTGGCCTTCTCTGGGATTGTAATGAAACAGAGAGCACCTGGGTGTGTGTGTGTGTGTGTGTGTGTGTGTGTGTGTGTGTGTGTCTGTGTCTGTGTGTGTCTGTGTGTGCGTGCATGTGTGTGTGTGTACTTAAAGTGTAGCTGCTACTCAGCAACAACAGATTTTTATCATTGGAACACTTGGCCCCATATATTTGGTAGATATTTGAGATTTTTTTTCCACAGAAGCCAGTAATTCAGAGTTTTGTGTGAAAATTTCCATTTTAAAAAAATTCCATCTGGACATGGTGGCTTTCCCCTATAATCCTAGTACTTGGGAGGCTGAGACAGGAGGATTGCAAGTTCTAGGACCAAGGATAGCCTCAGCAGTATAGTGAGACTCTCAGCAAGCTAGTGAGACCCTTTTTCAAAAAAAAACTAAAAAGGACTGGGGTGTAGCTCAGAGATAGACTGTCCATGGTTTCAATCCCCCCCCCAAAAAATCTAGGGGCCAAACAAAACATACCTATAGACTAGAATTAGGTCATAAATCACCAGGCTACCTTTTCTCTCCTGCTACACTGCCTTATTAGACACCCTATATTATATATCTTATAAGTTTCAATAATTCTTCCTGATTGGGCTCCAAATCTTCCTCTCTTTGAGTTGAGTATTATCAGGACAGAATGTAACTCCATTACCTAAGGGGTTACTTACCCCCAAAACACTATACCATTCCTTAATAGATAAAGTTCCTCAAAATGCCAGTCCATATGTCCCTATTTGGCCAGACAGTTTAATATTTGTCCTGAATAAGAATATCTTGTTTTGCATATAAATTCTCTGGCTACCTGTACAATAGCCACATTAAGTATCTCATAATAAAATTGAACTCATTGTTCCAAGGCAGTGTTCTTTTCTAATGCCCAACAAAGCCAGAGCTTTCTACTTCCCTGTCATCTGTGCAACTTAGTAAAAATGAGTAAGTTAGGGCTGGGTGTGATGGGACATACCTGTAATCCCAGGTAGGCTAGGCAGAAGGATTGCAAGTTCGAGGCCAGCCTCAGCAACCTAGTGAGACTCTATTTCAAAATAAAAATAGCTTGGGATATAGCCCAGTGGTAGAGCACCCCTGAGTTCAATCCCCAGTACCATATAATAATAATAATAATAATAATAATAACAACAATAATAATAATACTTATATGATACGTGTTTGGCACTGGAGGGAGCAGAATGGCTCTACACCTTTTGGATGTATGCATTACTCAATTTTCCCTTTCTTCTTTTTTTTTGTTGTTGTTCTTGTTGATTTGTTTTGAATTAGCGCTGCATCAGTTTGGCTATTGGAAATAAGGAAGAGCATGCCATACTTCTCTGTAATTTCTTTCTATATTTTGGAAAGAAAGCATTGGTCCTCCTGGGAACCTCAGTATTAGAAGTAAGTTCTGGAATAGCATGAGCACAACTGAATCAGATTTCAGCTGCAGGTTTAAAAGACCCCAAGTTTCCATATTCTCACAAGCTAATTAGAGAAGATCATGGGCAAACAATTACTAGGTAGGAGGATAATGTTAGTTCTTTAAAATTTCTGCAATTGAAAAAAATAACTTCCTCTTGTTTTTCCCCCTTTGTACTAGAATAGTACTAAAAATAGTGCTACTTCCTGAGGTAATTGGGAATATTATATTACCTAGTACATGTAAGGTACTGAGAACAGCACCTGTTCTTAGCCAGTGCATAATAAACTGTGATGGTGGGGGTGGAGTATGTAGCATTAGTTAGTGTAGAACCAGTATCAGTGTTCTGTGTTTCTAATACCATATTTTAAGATCTTTAACAAACACTTCTCCTTCATTTCCCATGTTTTAATCTTATAATAGTGGGCCAGAAATACAGGTTTGCCCATCTGAAATTTTTATAGCTTAATTTATGTGTTTCTCCTGAATTCATACCTCTAGAAAGCTGTCCTTTTGGGGCTGTTTTTAGGCCCACCTTGAATATCTTCTAAGTGTAAGCTCTCAATTCTTGCCTTACAAAAATGTCATGATCACTTATTTCCTTATATTCCCTTGGGAACTTACTATTTCTGTGTCAAGTTTGTTAAATAAAATCCTATAGTTAATTTCCCCATTATTATCCCACCTTGGTTTTAAGTGCCACTAGGTGGCAGTAAATAGCCAACAATTTTTGAACAAATATTTGCCTTTGTGGGACCTGTGAACCACTATCACAGGAGGAGGCCTTGTAGGGTTTCACCTCACCCTTTACTAGAGAGAAAATGAGCATGGCATGAAAGAGCAAGGGCTTTGGGACTAAGAGGCCAAAGCTGTACAGCATAATGTTAAGAGTATGGGTTTGAGACACAATCAGACAAGAGTTTACTATCCGTATGCTCTCACCAGTGTTTCTCTGGGCCTCAGTAATCCCCTCACAGAAGTGGAATAATGCCACTACCTGTTGCCCTAGAAAGCCCCTTAACCTCAGATTCTTCATCCAAATGGTAGGCATAATAAATTTCCCTCCTTCACAGAATAGGGAGTGAATTAAAATGAGAAAACAAGTATAGATCTTTAGTAGAGTGCTTAATACACAATAGATGTTAAAAACTATTATTCTTCTTAGCTGATATATTTATATTCTTTGCTAAGAAATTCTTGCTACAAAAGTTATATGCAGAGCAAAATAATAAGACAACTACTTTTTATTCCTCAGACTGATTTCCTATAGACTTTCTCTTTAGACTCTAATTCCAAATCTTGTCCTTGAATTTAATTTAGTGGATTTTTAAAAATGTATTTAATGGTTCCATCAGAGCTTTAAACCAGTTTCCATTCCCTAACTCAGTTTGGTGTTCCAAGCATAGGTAACCAAAGTAGAACTAGTCCATATAGTACCTCTGTGTAAATTAGACAAAAGTGCCCCTTCTCTTAGAAAGTTGTCATAACATACTGACTTTGTTAGAATAACATATTTTTTGCCATCAGGATGCACCTATAGGGCCACACATGGCAGCACCAGCTCATAAGTTCTCTTATCTGAATCTTCATGCTAACTGGGTCTAAGTATTTCTGGAGCTTTATATATATATATAACTTATTATATATATATATAATTTTTAAAAGTCTTAATCCTAAATAAGGGGCTTTTAGAAATCAGAATCATTAATTATAATTTCTACATACAGAAGTTAATTAAATCCATCAAAAATGACTAAACCTTTTTTCTCTTTCAGGGACATGTGGCTTATGTATTAACTCAAGAAACTGATGAATATTTGCTTTGGAATCCATCAACTGGGCAAAGTCACAAGCAGTTTGATCCATTTTGTCCTTTACAAAGTGTAGACTGTTTGTTTGATGATAAGAATGTAAGTATATAGGGGGAAATCTTATTTGAGTTAGCTCAAGAGTCATCCTGGTGACACATTAGAATCAGCTGGGGAACTTTGAAGATATAGGGGTTGGACAATCTTTTATCTTTAAAGCTCCCCCAGGCAATTCTGTAGAGCCTTCTACCAATGAGGTAGTCCTTTGGTCACAAAACCCTGGAATCTGTGCCTGCCTCAGAAACTTCCTTGGCTTCTGCCACTTCATTGAGTAGTAAGACTAAAATTTTGTTCTATCCTTACCAACTCTGGGTCTTGCATCCCTATGGGTTTGCACTGACTTTACGTTAATGTTTTACCAGGTCTGGTTTAATATTCAACAAAATAATACACCGATGGCTGTGCATTTTGACTATTCAAAGGAAAGTTTCTGGAAACAGTTGCTTCCAAAAAATTTCCAAGGGATGAAAGCACAAAGCATTCAGGTAAGTCATATTCTTTTTCAAGGGTGTCTGTATAAAAAAGAGAAATTGAGAAAAAAAAGTGTCATCTCAAGTATAAATTTAGAGGTTATAATTTAAATTTTTCCTCATAGCATATAATGTTCAAGATGATATAGTAAGTCTTACTTTGACCTAGCCCTTCTGCTCCACATTCATGGTGATGATTAGTTATAAAAATTAACAAACAAATATGCTTATTTGAGCTCCAAGCCATGGTAGTTATCTCATGAAATGGAAACAGGACAGAAATACTAGCAGTGAGCAAGGCTGACGTAGCAAAAATGCTTCCAGAATGTCCAGCCAGATTGAGCATCCCTTTTTGAAGCCAGGGACTATAATGGGGCTCTCATACTCCCCTACTTTTTAAATAACATGGGAAAAGCCCTGTACATGTGTTACCTGGGACTCAGGAGGCAGGAGGCTAGGTGCTCTCCCAATCCCAAATGACTCGGCCAGCAAATCTGTGATGTATTCAGTATCATGTAGGGAAGGCACTCCTGATCTCATGTCCACAGCTGTTTGTGCATTGAGGGCCATGGTATGGCAGGGTGCAAGCAAGTGCAGAGTCTACAAACTAGGAGCACTGAGCCCAGGTGGGGGAGAGAAGAAGAGAAGGGAGAGAGAAAAACAAAAAGAACAATAGAAGAATATGCAAAAGTCAGTTCACAAATAGAAAAACTCAGATGCTCAATCTCACTCATAATCACGGAAATATAATTTGCAACAATAAAACACTACTTCACATGCATAATATTGGCCAAAAATAATAAATAAAATGTGAGCATTCCAAGTGAAAAAGAGGCCAAGAAATGATGGAAATATAAATAAATAGCTATAAACACTTTGGAAAGCAATATGATGATATCTAGTAAAGTTGAAGATACTCAACCTTTTATCCACCAATTTTAACTTCTAACTATATACCCTAGAGTAACATGCACAAAGAGACAAGTACAACAATGATCACCATATAATTGCTTGAAATAGCCAATTCATAAATTGAAAAATTGGCCTGTGAGGTATGAAGCGTTCATTCAACAAACTCTTCCATATAGCAGTAAAAAAAAAAATCAACAAAAAAAACATATGAACCAATTTATAGTAGTTCTCAGTTTGACTGTATATGCATTTCATCAGAATTTCTAGGGGTGGAACTCACACATCAGTAGTTTTTACACTCCCTCAAGTAATTCTAGCATGCAGCCAGGATTGAGGATCACTGACCTAAAGCAAAGCATATCACCACAAATGAATATTTGAAAATGTAATGTTAAGCAAAATTAAGAAGATGTGAAATGATATGTATAGCAGAAAGCCATTTATATAAAGTTTGAAAACTAGTGTGTGTGTGTGTGTGTGTGTGTGTAGAGAGAGAGAGAGAGAATTGTGGAAATGATATTTATCATTGTGGAAATGATAAATAACAAATTTGTTAGAGGTTATCAGTTACCTTTGGGAGAGAAAAATAAAGCAAGATCAGGGAGCAGTATATAAAGTACTTCAAGGCTGTCAGTGTCTTACTTCTTTTTTAAAAAAATCTAAAAAAAGCTGGGCATGGTGAAACATGCTTGTAATCCCAGTACTTGGAATACTGAGACAAGAGGATTGCAGGTTTGAGGACAGACTCAGCAACGTAGCAAGGTTTTCAGCAACCTAGCAAGACCCCGTTTCCAACAAAAAAGGTATAGCTTGGAAGTAGAATTCCTCTGGGTTCAATCCCCAGTACAAATATGGAAAAATGTGAATTTTAGATATAGCTGAGTTGTAAATATGTTGGATTGCATTATTCTCTATGCTTGTAAATTTGAGGCAAATCACAATATCAAAAACAATGATGGTGGTTACAAGTGGAAAATTCAAAGAATACCAAAGCTTATCAAGTGAAGAGTTCCCTCTTCGATGTCTTTTTCCCACCCTCTAAGAAATGACTACTGTCCTGCTGTTTCTTCTATATTCTTCTAAACATTCTCCATGCAGATCAAACATACATGTGTATTTTTATATTTCCTGTTTGAAATATCACTTTTAAAAAGAGGAAATGTGCTTATCTCTCTTGAGCAAACCACATTTATGGTCCCTACAGTGGATTCCAAGCTATTCCCATGCAATAGCTATGGCTAAGCCAGGCGTGGTGGTGCACGCTTGTAATCCTAGCATTTGGGAGGCTGAGACTGGAGGATCCGGGTTTGCAGCCAGCCTCAGCTACTTAGTGAAGCACTCTGCAACTTAGTGAGACCCTGTTCCAAAATAAAGAATAAAAAATAGAGCTGGAGGTATAGCTCAGGGGTAGAATGCCCCTGAGTTCAATCCCCAGTACCACAAAAAAAAAAAAAAAAAATAGCTATGGCTGAAGCATTGCTGCCTCCTAGGGAGAGAACCATCTATTTCCAGATGAGGTTTTGTTCATCTAACACATAAGGATTTTCGTATTCATTTGGGCAATATTTATTGACTTCTTCATTGCTAGGAGCCAGTGCTATGTGAGATGTGGATACAAGAAAAATGACTTGTCTCAGTGTTTGGGGAATTTATGTTCTAGAGGAAGAAACGAGCAATTGAAATGGGGAGTGGTCAGTGCTATTACTGGAAAAATGAATGAGGGGCTTTTTTATACCTTTATTGGTACATTATAGTCTCACATCATAATGTAGTTCATTGAGATAATGACATACATGCACACAGCACTTGGGGGTTTCCCCTGGCTCCCTCCCTACTCCCCCCCTTCCCCATTACAGGATATTGAGATTGGCATTGGTATTCTCAGATATGTGCAAAATGTCAATGGAAGTGATCCTTCCATTGATCCTTCCTCTCCCTTCTCCTCCCCCCTACCCCTGACCACTTCATTGGCTCCACGGGAGTTTCTCTTCCATTATCTGAAGTCCCTCTGGTTATAGGACCCTTCACTTTCTGCGATGAATGAGGTTTGGGAGAGCACTGCAGGAGGTCCCGAAGAAGGGGAGTCATAGGGGCTGAGTGGAAAAGGGTGAGCAAGAGTTTGCCTCCATGAAAGTTAGGGAAGGGATGGTCCCAGCAGAAAACAGAGCAGGTGGTAAGACCTGCAGTGGCCAGGCAATGTCTGTCCAAGTGCTGACTGCCCAGCATGGCTAGTGCTTTGGAGACTGAGACAGGACGATTGTAGATTCAAGGCTAGCCTGGGAAACTTAGTAAGACCCTAAACATAAAATAAAGTAAAAAATAAAAAGTGGCTGGAGGTGTATCTCAGTGGTAGTGCACCCCTGAGTGTGATCCCCAGTGCCCCCCCCCACACACACACACCAAAATACTTAAGGGTTTAAGTGCTTTTTAAATGCTTTTCTTACCGAGGGTAGAAACTAAACCCTCTTCCAGATTGAAGCTTGAATCTATAGACAGAAAACCTGTAGACTGAGCTTCACTTGTATGTCCATTGATTTCTTTTCTGTGGGTAAATGGCCCTCAATCTTCTATCTTGCCACCTTCATCCCAGAACAAACCACTATCTAGAGCCTACTTCATCTGTTACACACAATTGAAACACAAATTTGAGTATGCATGATGAGCATGTGGGCATGCAGAGCTGGGACTAATGGGAAACCCTCTTGAAGTTTTGAGGGTCATGACATGAATTCTTGGAAAAAAAAAAAAAAAAGAGGACTTTGCCAGAAAAGGAAAGCAAACACTCATAAACTTACCAAGTCAACACACCCAGGCCTTGTTATAGTTAGATATAAAATGCCCCCTAAAGAACTCATTTATTAATATTCAGGGATGATATAATTGAGTCATGAGGTTTTAATCCCAGCATTGTAATGGATTTACCTGGGTGGTACCTGGGTACCATGATGTGAGCACAGTCCATGTGCTCTCCCTCTCTCTGCTCCCTGCCACCATGCCCTGAGACCCTCGATCCCCAGCCTCACATGGACTGAACTTGAAACTATAAGAAAATAATCTTCTTTCCTCTGAGTTACATGGTCAATCTTTTAGATTATAGCTGCAAGAATGCTGACAGATACAAGTAATGGTACCAGGGAAATGGGACTGCTGCTGTATCTAAGTCTGACCATGTGGAGTATGGCTCTTTGGAACTGGTTTGTGAGAGGAAAGTGGAAGGACCAGAGTGGCTAGAGATGCAGATGGTAGAGACTGTGCTCAGGAGATTATGGAGCACAGAGAGGACTCCATAGGGAAATGGAGTAGAGGCCACATGTGTTACACTTTGGCAAAGAACTTGTCTGCATTTTGCCCATGACCTGAAATTTTGTGTGAGGCCAAATTTAAAGATGACGGGCTAGTTAAATTGGCAGAAGAAATCTCAAAACAGCAAAATATTAAAACTGCATTATTATAGATATTGATGTCTGCGTTGAGCGAACTGTACACCAAGTTTCAGGAGCGGGAAGTAAAGCAGAGGTATTCTATAGATTTGCTGTTTGACCGGAAAGGTATGTGTAAAGCTGCAGCCCAGAGAGATGATGTCATGGAAGGAAGGAAGATAGCTGAAAGGAAGGAGGAAGCAGTGGCCATGATGGAGGCAGCAGATGGGGTTGGAACCAGGGGCAGCCCTGATGAAGTTGGGGCCAGGAACGGCCCTGAAGGACTTGGGGCCAGTGGCTGCCTGGGTGGCACGGGCCCCAGTGGCAATGATTAAGGAAGACGTAAATACCTTTTCTGTTGGCAGCCCATCTTGGAACCCACAAAATGCTGACTCTACTAGAAAAAGAAGGCCATGAAATCTTCCCTGCAGATTTCAAAGGAAGGCCTGGGAAGCCAGGCAATGTACAGCACAGTCAGAATCCCTGCAAGCCGCCCCAAATGGGGCATTTTATAAAGCTATGAAGATGAAGCCAATATTGCAAGGAAAAACAATCAAGATTTAGAAACACCAGAAACATGGAAGGACCTCAAAGAAAGGCTGCAAGCTTCAAGCAATGGAGCCAGGCTGGAAGAGGCAGTAAACTGCCCATCACAATCAGCCAGGCCATAGGGGCGGGGCTACCAAGGCCCCTGAGAGATTGCTTCTCACCACACTGTGCCCTGTATGCCAGAAGTGCAGCTGCAAGATCAAATGCTTGCCCTGACAGATTTTGTTACTCTTGTGGTCCCATCCCTTCTTTCTATGGCCCTGTTCCTCTCTTTGGGAATGCAGTGTCTATTTATTTATTTATTTATTTATTTATTTATTTATTTATTTATTTATTTATTTGCGGTACTGGGAATTGAACTCAGGGGCATTCTACCTCTGAGCTACACCCCCAGCCCTATTTTTTACTCTTTATTTTGAAACCGGGTCTCACTAAGTTGCGGAGTGCCTCACTAGGTAGCTGAGGCTGGCTGCGAACCCAGATCCTCTGGTCTCAGCCTCCCAAATGCTGGGATTACAAGCAGCGCGCCACCACGCCCAGCTCGGGAATGCAGTGTTTATACCTTGCCATTGTATATTGGATGCATGTAATTTGCTTTTCATTTCGATCTTCATTGTCTTTTATAGGGGCTCACAAGAGTTCACCTTGAGTATCAAAGGAGACTTTGGACTTTGGGACTTTTCAGCAATGCTGAAACTGTTAAGACTTTGGGAACTCTTGGAGAGGGCTAAATGCATTTTGCGTTCTGAGCTGGTCATGAGTTCTTTAGGGGTCAGGGATGGAATGTTATAGTTAGATATCAAATGTCCCCGAAAGAGCTCATTTGTTAATATTCAGGATTGATAGAATTGAGTCATGGGGATTGTAATCTCAGACGTGGATACATACCTTGCAATGGATTTACCTGGATGGTACCCCGTAGGCCAGTAGGGTGGCCCTGGAGGCTGCAAGCCTTGGAGATTATATAGATGGTTCCTCATCCCTGGCTCGCTCGCTTGCTTCTCGCCTCCATGGTGTGAACACAGTCCACGTGCTCTCCCTTTCTCTGCTTCCTGTCACCATGCCCTGAGATTTGCGGTCCCTGGTCTCACATGGACTGAACTCAAAACTGTAAGAAATATTCTTTCCTCTAAGCTATGTGATAAGTCTTTTAGATTATAGCTGCAAGATTGCTGAGAGATACTGGCCTTCAGTATCTTACTCATCCACAGGAGTTGCCAGGTAGAGGACAGAGGTAGATAGCAGTTGGCAAGAGCAGTCAGGGAATTCTGTCTACCTGTCCTGTCTGGAAGAGCTGCTGGCCCTGCAAGGTGGCACTGGAGTTCATGCTTTCCTTTTTCAGTGTCTCCTCTCTCCTGCCATGTTCTGTTGTGAAACTCCCTGGGCCAGAGACTGTCTTCCAATTTAGTGGCTCTCTAACCAGGACAGCATTAGGACCACCTAGGGGCTCATTTTAAAACCCAGATGGCTTGCCCGCCCTCCAGAGTTTCTCATTCTGATGGGAGGGCCAAGAATTGTATTTCTAGCATGTTCCCAACTCTCAGTTGCCAGTCTGGGCCACATTGTGGGAACCTAGAAGTCTATCAAGTGTTGCCCCCTTCTACACAACCTTCATTCCACTCATGAGGGAGTGACATCTGCCCTTGTCCCTGCAGCTGCCTCTATTTCTCAGCTATGGAATGCTGAAGGTAAAAATTCTCTAAACCCAGCCCCTCAGTCTCCTCCTCATGAGCCCAGCAGGATTGAAAGAGAACTTGAAAAGTCCTCCCTCCTCCAAGCTTGCTCCCAGCTGTTTGGGAGTATGGGCCTAGAGCAAAGGCTTGAAGACAGGAGAGTGAAATGGAGTGTGTGTGTGTGTGTGTGTGTGTGTGTGTGTGTGTGTGTGTGTTCAAGAATTGGTTCCTACCGGTTGTAAGAAACAATCAAAGAAGGCTGGTGATAAATCATGTTAGAAGAGTATTAACAATAAGGCCTGACGTTCACTGGTCATTCCACATGTGTCAGGCTTTATTACTTATTTTTAAAATCATCACAAGGTCCCAGAGCAGTAGGCACTATTATCATTCCTATTTTAAAGAGGAAGTAACTGACACTCAGTTTTTTACCTCACCAAAGTTGCAGTAAGTAGAAAGGAACAGTGCAGCTGCCAAAGATTTTTTTTTTTTTTTTTTTTTCAGTACTAGGGATTGAACTCAGGGGCATTCTACCTCCGAGCTACACCCCCAGCCCTAGTTTTTATTCTTTATTTTGAAACAGGGTCTCACTAAGTTGCAGAGTGCCTTACTAGGTAGCTGAGGCTGGCCGCAAACTCGGATCCTCCGGTCTCAGCCTCCCGAATGCTGGGATTACAAGCGTGCGCCACCACGCCCAGCTTTGCCAAAGATTTTTGACAGAATCAGTAGCATGTCGAATGCCTGCTTGAGTAAATTAATAGGAATGGCAAGTCAGTCTGACCCGTGGAAGGTATCTTTTGTAAATCTGTCCCCTGCCCCGTGCTCTGTTGAAACAGCATTGAAATAAAAGGAAATGCTGTGGTGTATGTTTTACCTAAGGAAAAGGTGAGTATTTTTTGCCTTGAAAAACTGCTCCTCTACCCCAAGCACTCCAGGGGCAACTAAAATGGTCTCTCTAGAATCTTTCCTAACTTTCAATCATCTGTATTTCAGCCTGAAGAAATCATATATTCTGATACAAATAAAAGCATGGTAGAAGATCTAAAGAACAGGTACCATGTTCTGCTAATCTCCTGCAGCCACCTTTCAGTCCTCTAACCCAGCCTTTCAAAATCCCTGCTAGAGTCAACAGTAGAAGCATGAAAAGGAAGGTTAGAATGGTTAGTTCCACTGAACCACCTGTTTCTTGGTACAAACTTGGAAGAGTGATCCCTCTATTACCCAGGGACCCTTGAAATGACAGTCTAAGTTAACTCAGGAAAACTTTGTGAACCACTGTTGGAAAGATACCTGTTGAGCCAAAGGTAACAATCACATAGTAACTAACACTGCTTGAAAGAACATAAAGGTAAATGACCTGTGACGTGGGGTGTGGTAAAAGCATCCCCGCTGGATGAGACAGCATTACTGTCAGTGCTAGGTACTTCCTGCTTACACATGCACACACACACACACACACACACACACACACACACACACACGCCTTAAGGAGTTGTTCCATCAAGCCTGAAGACTCACAGGCCTCGCAGCAGGCCTCACTCCCAACTCCAAATGTATCAGAGGCTTTGGGGTCTGACTGCCCCCAGTGAGTCACACTTACACAGTGGGCTGGCAGGTACGCCTCAGCAACATAGTAAGACCCTATTTCAAAATTAAAAAATAAAAAGGACTGGGGTGTAGGTCAGAGGTAGAATGCCCCGGAGTTCAATGCCGGTATCTTAAAAGAATTAAAATAAAATAAAAATAAAAATGTAGGTCCCAAGGACCCAATCAATATCTGGAGATGAAACATTCTGATAAAGCCCCACAGGTGATTCTGATGCACAGCCACTATTGAGATGCTTAGTTACACTATAAGCCTAGCCAAGAAGAGACTCCAGCAGCTTCTTCAGTAATACACGTTGCCCTCAGAGACTCGGTCCCACACAGTCATCCTGCACAGAGAGGAGGCTTCCCAGGAAGTCCCCCATTAACCAGTCTACACTGTCCCCAGCCCAGTTCCTCACTAGGCACTGTTTTAGGGACTGAGTATACCAGTAAATCCCTGCCCTTATGGAGCTGCATTCTGGTAGGAGGAGACTAATCACTAAACTTGTCAGTTAACTGCCTCATTTTTCCTAACGAGGTTTACTAAATTAATTTATCTAATAATTCCATCCCTGCTAATATCATCCCAGACTAGGGATCTGAATTTTTATAAAGACGATTTCTTAGAAACACAATGTCATATATCAAAGAATGTCAACACAGTAATCAGATGATAGATGTTGTCTAATCACACTCAGTAGGCAGCTGCTTACACACAGGTAACTGAAAAAGAGATATGCTTTGAAGACCTAATATCTGGCCACCCAGGGAAGCTTTCCTCCACAGCCTGCTTCTACCTGACTTCATTAATGTGAATGGTGGCAGACAACCCTAGCTAGAGAGGTCTATTTCCCTCCTAAGTCCAAAAAGCGTTCTCATACTTGAATATTCAAGTGACAAAACTCTCATTGCATTTACTAAATGAGTTATAATTTGTCACAAAATTATCTTTGTATTCATAGGATTAAAAGGACTCTAAAATATAAAATGATGGACTGGAGACCTAAACACCCTACGCGTTGGAATCGACAATGTACTTCTATTTTGCGACAAATCCTTCCTAAGCTGGAACTTGGCACAGGAAGTTTTGTTTCATCTGAAGAACAAAGTGAATTTGAAAGACTGCAACAATTTTACTGGGTTTGTATATAATTTGGTGCATTAATGGCATTTGTTTTATCCATGTGGCTAATTGCTAAGTAATAGCAATCTTAAATATCTCTGAAATGTCTTTTATCTTGGTCCTGGAAGATAGGTGCTATGGCACTAAAATTCATTTACTTATATCCCTCCCCCAAAATTTTTTTTGCAAATGTAGCAAGCAGTTACTACCAGAACCACATTGCATGAAATTTACTTGGAACTAGTTGTGTGTTTTGTGATATATGAACTACAAATTTTGGAAAGAGATGCCCAGAAGGAAACCACATTGAAACATGATCTCTTGTAACCAATTAGATTTTCTGTTACTAGTTTTGGGGAAAAAAAATTCCAGGACAGTTCTAATATCTCTCCCATATGCAAATGACTCCCAAGTTCATACATTTAGACTGGACCTCTCCCCTCTTATATTCATCAGCCTACACCCAGCAACTCCATAAGCAGACATGTTGAGCATTTGGCATTTTGTTAGGATCTTCCTTTTCTTCTACCCTAACCCTAGCACCTGGCATCCTTTTATCTCCCATTCCCAGTATATTGGATTTTTTAAAACTCCAGGCTTCCAAGAGTGAGAATCCTTCCCTGTACCAGCCAATAGACTAGGTGTCTCCTAGGGGAACTCCCTAAGAGGAGGAAATAAAGAATCCCTTGGGAGTTGAGTCCTTAGGCTGCCAGGGAGTTATGTGCAGGCACTATTCATTCATAAATAAGGAGGAAGTTGTTTTTGTTTTGCTTTGTTTTTAATAGAATTAGGTGGTAATCAGATAAGCAAAACATGGTAAAATATAAACCAAGTTTTAAAACTTCGAGTTCCTATGTAAAAATACCTGACTATTTAATGATACATAGTCAACAATAATAAACCTGAGACAGGACTTGAGGCACTCCCCTGTAATCCCAGTTCTTCGAAGGCTGATAGAAGGATCACAGGTTTACGGACAGCTTCAGCCACTTAGCGAGGCCCTCAGCAACTTGCAACTTAGTGAGATCCTATTTCCAAGTAAAAAACAAAATAGGACTGGGAGTATAACTCAGAGATAGAATGCCCCTGTGTTCAATCCTCAGTGCCACTAATAACAATAATAATAACAACAATAATAATGATGATTTTTAAAAAAAATTTGTACTGAACCCTGCAGCCTAGGCTCAAATTCTGGTACATCCACTCATTACCTTTGACCTAGGGTAGGTTACCTAATCTCTCTATACTTTCTACTGGATATATTCCACTAGATAACAGGGATGAAAAGTTCTTTCTTTTGTGGCTGTGGTAAGGATTAAATACAGTAATATCACCATTGTACCCAGAACCTACTAAGTGCTTACTTACTAAATGCTAACTATGATTTTTATACTATGTCCTAGGCATTGTACTAGGCACTGGAGTTATGACAGTAAACAAGAAAGATATAATCCTATGATTATATCATAACATATCACACAGATTATAGGCTATTAGTTAGATCAGAAAACAGATAATTAACAGTGTATTTTATTAGGTAAGTTAAGGGAAGACAGTATACTACTGAATCACATAGGAAGAACCTGTGACCAGATTTAAGGATCAGGAAAAGTTTCCTGCGGTAGGCAACGAAGGTTTGAAAGAGGTTTATGGTTGTCATCTGCATCTGCATATTAAATAATTTTGCATAGACCTTGTTCTACTGGCGCTAGTAGTCCCTTAAATATAAATTGAATCATTGTTTAATAAATTCCTCCAAAATTTTCTCTTAAATCTCTTATATGTAGGACCAAATAATTTCGTTGTCAGCAGTTTGCTATCTAGAAAAGGTACACATTTGTGGAATGTCAAATGTGCAGGTTCTGGCATCAGACAAACCTGGTTTCCTCTTTTCTATCTGCAAAGTGGATATTATAATAGAACCAACCTCATAAGGTTGTCTGGGGATTAAATATCTATGCAAAGCATTTAGCACTGTACCTAGAATATTATCCATACCCACAGAAACAAATGTGATTTTATAACTAGCACTTCTTTGAAGCTTCTGTGATCTTTTTGCATATAGTAATTCCAGATTACCTCTGTGATTATAATGTTGGTTTGTGTGTTGTTCTGTCCTTGATCCAGGTCACAGGATTTCCCATCCAGATGCCATACATTGATGTACAGTCTGTCGTTGATGCCGTGTATCAAACTGGAATTCACTCTTCTGAATGTCCCCAGACAGAATTTGCTTTGGCTGTATACATTCACCCATACCCAAACAATGTATTATCTGTGTGGGTCTATTTGGCTTCCTTAGCCCGTTATCAGTGAAAAGAAGGGAAAAGGAAAAGACAGGAGCCATCAAAACTTTTCTGGTACCATGGGATTTTGTTGCTTATCTTAAAGTCCAGCCATGTGCTGAGCCCAGTTTTTAATTCCCTAACAGAGCCGGGCACTGTGAAGACTAATCTCCACCCCCTAGTCTTTGAGGATGAGTCTAGATGACCTCCTCACCAAGACCTCTTCCAGGAGGACCCTTGGGCAGTCTGCCTATTTGGTGTCACTGTCTACAGGTCTTATTCTGGAAAAAAGCAATTCTGGCTTTTTCTCCTAAGGGCAATGCTTCTCAAATGTGGGCCTCACATCACTTCTATTAGAATCATCTGGAGGGTATTATTGAAAATGCGGATTCTCAGATACCACCCAAGACCTATTGAATCAGAATCTCTTGGAGTGAAGTTCCAAGAACCTCCATGATGTTTAACAAGCTCCCTAGGTAATTCTAAGAGTAAGAACCCAGCCTTAGAGAATGTTGTCATTACTAAAGTGAGTCTGGGACATTTGATGCTATTTCTGATACAATTCCAGGTAGAAGTTAATCAGATGGAGACCTAAGGTCATTGCTTCTAATAATAGAAAAGATTATTTTGTTGACAAAGAAAAAAAAAAGGAAAGTCTACCATGTTGTGCTGAGGTTGAGGCCAGCTTCTGGGGCCTTCTCGGAAGTTTGCACTTGGGATGCTTCAGATAGAAAACCCTTAGAGCTCTTCGTATTTGAAAGGGACTCCCTGGAAATGCTATCTAATCTCTCCTAACTCTGTGAGGCAGAGAGAAAGTGGTCTTAATAAGTCTCAGGCTCTTTGTTTCCTTGGTGAACAGTCCCCCACTCTGCCTCTGGCCCTTTCTTGCTCTCTTCCTTTCCCAGTGGGGCCCTGGAGAGGTCCATCTAGATCCTAGAAGCCCTTTTAGAAGCCCTTTGAGAAAGAACAGACTGGGATCTAATCAGGAAGCAATATGCTTTTTCCCCCATTTGATTATTCTGTGTCATTGAGAAAAATATTTATATAATTTACCTTAAATGTGGCATAACAACTTATCATTTAAAATATATAACTAAGGGATATAGATTTCTAAAAGTTAATCAGAATAGTTTTATATGAGTTAAAAAGAAGGAAAAGTCACCTCTTTCATCACCAGAGCACTAGGCCTTCTTAGTTCATTCCCACAGAGAGCAGACAGCTCTAAATTTACCCATAGGGAATTTCCAAATCTGTATCCCTTGCCCAAGTGTGCCTACAAAGACTGGTCCTAGAGTTGACTCATTTATTTGCAGCGATGTTAGTCTTGGACCAAGCTCCAGATTACCAGAAGAGGTAGGGTAGGAATGAGGGTGAAGGAACTTTTTTTCCTTTAGGTTAAAACCTAATTGTGTGTGTCTTCTGGCATGCTTAAGAAAATTGACCAGAATTTTTGCTTTATCTGAATGTTTGTGTTAAGTGTTAAAGAAGTTTTGTTATTAAACAAGTCTCCCACTTAGATTGAGGTAGCACACAATGGTTGCCAAAGAAATGTGGAATTCAAGCAGTTCATTTGGGTGGGACTTTGAATGTTTCCGTATTTCTTTTACTAGTTGTGTCTGGTTTTAGAATGGGTAAGTCACTTAAAAGTAACGTAATAAGTGTTGATAGGCAAGCACAGAGGATTTTTCTTTATTTTATACATTTTTAAACATGTATATGTATTACCTTTTTAACTAACTTCTTCCTGAAAATTGTGAGATTGTCTATAATGAGTCATTTTTTTATTCAGATGTTTTAAAATACATGATTTTAAGTGGCATATTTAGGTTTAAAGTTCTTTAAGTCATTCCACAAATAATTACAGAACATCCCTTATGTGCCAGACCCTTGAATATGTGCTAAAGTACAGCAATGTAAGACAAAGAGCCCACCCGTGTGAAGCTTACACTCTTATAGGGAAACAGACCATAGAAAATGAACAGCAAGAGAGTGAGGACATTTCAGGGTAAGATGTGTGCCACAAAGGATACACTAGGAGGGTACGATAGAGGATCTTGTTAGAGAGGAGGGAGTATGCAGAGTGCTCAGGGAGGCCTCTCTAAAGAAATTATATTTAGCCAGGTGTGGTGGTGCACACCTGTAATCCCAGTACTTGGGAGGCTGAGACAAGAAGATCACAGGTTCAAGGGCAGCCTCAGCAACATAGCAAGATCCTGTTTCAAGCAAAAACTCAAAAGGGCTGGGGGTGTAGTTTGGAGGTAGAATACCCCTAGGTTCAATCTCTGGTGCCAGAGAAAGAGAGAAAGACAGAGAGACAGAGACAGACAGACAGACAGACAGACAGACACA
>PVLC010016985.1:0-34574 GCA_004027655.1 Graphiurus murinus
CAAAAAAAAAAAAAAAAAAAAAAAAGGGTAGGGTGGCCGAGCGTGGTGGCGCACGCTTGTAATCCCAGCACTTGGGAGGCTGAGACAGGAGGATCCAGGTTCGTGGCCAGCCTCAGCTACTTAGTGAGGCACTCTGCAACTTAGTGAGACCCTGTTTCAAAATAAAGACTCGGGCGTGGTGGCGCACACTTGTAATCCCAGCATTCGGGAGGCTGAGACCGGAGGATCCCGGTTCGCGGCCAGCCTCAGCTACATAGTGAGGCACTCCGTGACTTAGTGAGACTCGGTTTCAAAATAAAGAATAAAAAATAGGGCTGGGGGTATAGCTTGGGGGTAGAATGCCCCTGAGTTCAATCCCCAGTATCAAAAAAAAAATAAATAAATAAAGACTAAAAATAGGGTTGGGGATGTAGCTCCGAGGTAGAATGCCCCTGGGTTCAATCCCTAGTACTACAAAAGAAAAAAAAAGGTAAGGTGGGAAATTTTATATTACGTGTATTTCATACAATTAAAATTTTTACTCAGCTGCTTAATGAGGGCCTCCGCAACTTAGTGAGACCCTGTTTCCAAATAAAGAATTAAAAAGTAGGGCTGGGGCTGTAGCTCGGAGGTAGAAGGCCCCCAGGTTCCATCCCCAGTACCACACAAAAAAAAAATTTTTAAAAAGCTTGTCAAGGCTGCTTGGGAGTTGTCCAGAAGGCTGGAGATACCAACTGCATCCCTACGAGTGGTGCTGGGCAGGCTGGGACTGGAGGTGGTCTCCCGAGAGCACGCTGGCACCCCCCCACCCCCCACCTCCTTAGGGATGGGAAGGCCCCTGCTCACCTCTGCACCGTTTGGGAGGCCACCAGGAAGGACATGAGGTCTCCCCCGGTCAGCTGCTGCCCAGCCACAAGGGAGCCGCCAATAAACAGGGTGCCCAGGACCATGCCTGCAGGGGGAGGGACAGCCGGTGAGGAGGAGCGCGGCGAGGCGAGGGACGGGGAGCGGGCCCTGGCCCTTAGTTCTGAGTCCTCGTCCTGCTCGGCCACCAGCCGACTGGGGAACCTGGGCAGAGTAGTCTCAGCCTCCGTCTCCTGGTCTGCAGGAGCAGGGCAGGGCGACCCCCCCACTCCCTTCTGCTGCGCTCCATCCGCAGCTCAGGGTGACACTGCACCGGACAGATGTGTGAGGAGCACGGGCAGGGGCAGCGCTGCCTGGCTGCCCTTGCTCTCCCCAGCCCGAGCCGAGCCCTCCCGGGGCAGGGCCTCACTCACAGTTGAAGGCGATGTTGGAAAGGCCTTGGAACAGGGCGATGCCCCTGCCCAGCTCCTCTGCCTTGCAGCGGCACGCCTCCAGCTCTGCCCCGTAGCGCCTGGGGAGAGAGGCCAGGCGGCATTGAGGGCCGGTGCAGGTGGGGGGAGCGCCCTGCGCTGGCCCTCCCGGGACTCACGCCTCCTCCTGCTGCTCCATGGCGAAGGCTCGCACGGTCCTCACGTTCCCCAGCGCCTCGTCCGCTACGCCCGTTGCCCTGGCAACCTGCACGGAGCCCAGGACACACACGGGGAGCCAGGTTGGAGACGGGAGGAGAGATGGGCAGGCGAGGGGATGGTCGGGAGTTCCCGTACCTGCTCCTGGCACTGGCGGGACAGTTTCCGGAGACCCGAGCCCAGCAGGGTGCCAACCCCCATGAGGGCGGGGGTGGCGATCATCAGCAGCAGCGTGAGGCGTGGGGACAGCATGGACAGGGACACCAGGCAGCCGGCCACCTGGGTGCAGCTGCGCAGCCCCTGGGCGGGGGAGGAGGGCGGAAGGCCAAGGTTAGCACCAGCACTGTGAAAGGGCGTCTCCACCGAGGGGGGCTGGCTACGGCCATGCACGCAGGAGGCCCAGGCCCCTCAAGGTCAAGTGTGGTCTTGACTCACTCAATGTGACCCCCTTTCTTTTTTTTTTTTTTGCGGTACTGGGGATTGAACTCAGGGGCATTCTACCTCCAAGCTACACCCCCAGCCCTATTTTTTATTCTTTATTTTGAAACCGAGTCTCACTAAGTTGCAGAGTGCCTCACTAGGTAGCTGAGGCTGGCCTCGAACCCAGTTCCTCCGGTCTCAGCCTCCCGAATGCTGGGATTACAAGCGTGCGCCACCACGCCCGGCCTAGGTGACCCCCTTTCTTACTCTCTTCTTTTTTGCAGTACTGGGGATTGAACCCAGGGGCCTTCTACCTCTGAGCTACACCTCCGATTTTTATTCTTTATTCTGAAACAGGGCCTCACTAAGTAGCTGAGGCTGGCCTCGAACCTGTGATCCTCCTGTCTCAGTCTCCGAAGTACTGGGATTACAAGTGTGCGCCACCACACCTGGCTGTACCTCTTTCTTGATGAGCGAGGATCAACCAATGGGTGTGAAGGGGCTGGGTGAGAGAGACCTCGTGGACCATGCTATCTTTCCCCTAGACAAACCTATTTCCTTCTCAGTTCTAGACACTGAACTAAAAGAACCACACGGGAATGGCACGGACTGCTGTGGGCCGGCGTCAGGCCCACCTAGGGCCACAGCGATGGTGGGGCGGATGGTAGGAAGTCAGTGTGCAGCAAAGGGCCACTACGTGAACTCGGTGCTGGCGGCCACCAGCACAGCACTCGGGCACAGGGCAGGTCGAGTGAGCTTGCTCCTGCCGGGAAGGGCTCTGCTCTAAGTCTCAGGAAGGCTCTTCGGGGGTGGGGGTAAGATTTCAGAACCTGACCGGGTGCATGCTTGTAGTCTCAGTACTTGGGAGGCTGAGACAGGAGGATCGCAGGTTTGTGGCCAGCCTCAGCTACTTTGTGAGGCCCTCCGCAACTTAGTGAGACCCGGTTTCAAAATAAAGAATAAAAAATAGGACTGGAGGTGTAGTTGGAGGTAGAATGCCCCCGGGTTCAATCTCCAGTACTGAAAAAAAAAAAAAAAGATTTCAGAACCCTGGAGAAGCAGCCTGTCCTAACCGTGCACGCCGCCTCACTCACACCTCCGTGTACAGACTTCTGTGCCTCCTCACCACACCCTCGCCAGATGGCGGGAAGCCGGGGCTCTGGCCCCAGTGCCAGGGCTGCCTGGTGCGTCTGCATGGGGGAGGGCACCTACGTGAGGGTGCCCAGGGCCACCAACCTGGGAGATGACAAGCTTGAAGGACGACTTAAACTCCTGCACGTCGGCCGTCAGTCGGCTCACCAGCTGCCCTGTCTTTTTGGCATCAAAGAAAGCAATGTCTTGCCTGGTGGTGGGACATGGGGGCAGCAGGTGGGGAAAGAGGGAGACATTAGTGCAGGACTCGGCTGGCTGACTCCCACACTCTCCCCAGGGCCCACGAGGGGGCCATCGGCCCCCCTAGCCCACACCGCCACCTGCCGTACCGGAGCAGGGAGCTGAAGAGGGCTCTCCGCATGTCCACCGCCATGTGCTCGCCGATGTGGGAAAGCAGCACCAGGTAGCCGAAGGTCAGCAGTCCCTGTGAGAGACGGCGTGTCCAGGCTGCCCCGGGGAGGCTGCTCCCCCTCCCGGCCCACCCGCCCGCCCTACCTGGAGGCCGTAGAGGACGAGCAGCTGTGTGATTACACCCCGGGACTCCGACACGAAGCTCCCCATGTGGTTCCGCGTGTACTTGGCCACGACCTCCACCAGCTGGCCCAGGAGCAGGGGGATGTGCACGTTGGCCAGCGCTGCGCCCAGCGCCATCTGGGACGGGTGGGTGGGGAGACAGGCGCTGGGAGGGAGGAAGTGTACCCTTCCCTCCCCAGCCTGACCTTGGTCCTGCCTCTCCGGCTACTGGGCCTAGTTTTTTATCTGCACGGTGGCTGCTCACAGGGACACAGCAGTACCCACCCCCCCATACACATACTTTAATTCTTTTGATGGTACTGGGAATTTAACCCAGTGGCATTCTACCTCTGAGCTACACCCCCAGCCCTTTTTTTATTTTGAAACAGGGTTTCACTAGGTTGCTGAGAGTCTCGCTACATTGCCGAGGCTGTCCTCAAACCTGTGGGCCTTCTCCCAAGGACAGGGATTACAGGTGTGTGCCACCATGCCGGGCAGCAGTACCCTTGGAGAATGAAGGCCAGGCTTCCAGCCTCCCTGGACCCTACAAAGGTCCTCCCGGTGCCCTCAGAGCCCGGGGCCCGGGCCAGTCGTTCCTGAGGCCACGAGGCAGGAGCACCGTCCCTGTGCAGCTCTGGCTTCTGCACACCCCTTCCTGGCTCCTTCCTTTCCCCAGGATGGAGGAGGAAGGACACCTCACCAGGATGGCCGCCCCCAGGAGGAGCAGGTGGGGACGCAGAAACCGCCAGAAGAGCTTCCAGTTAAAGTGGGACTCCACAACACGGGGTGCGAAGCGGGCAGGAGGGGTCCCTTCTGTTTCGCACAGTGCCACCAGGCAGAGGCGGGGATGCTTATAGAGCACGGCGGGGCCCAGCAGGGCCCCCCCCACCCAGCGCCAGACAGAGGGGCTCCAGCCAGGAGCTGGGGGGGCTCGAGGGAGGTGGGCCCGGAGCTGTGACCGCAGCTGGGCCACCGTCCTGAGGAGGGAGGAACCAAGGCAGCCATCTGGGGACCTGCGGGAGAGAAGGTCACTGCTGGCGGAGGCACAAGCCGGCCCTCCCTTCCTCCCTTCTTTTTCTGTATTGGAGATTAAACCCAGGGGCACTCTACCTCTGAGCTATAGCCCCAGCCCTTTTTATTTACTTATTTGGAGACAGGGTCTCACTAAGTTGCTGAGGCTGGTCTCGAACCTGTGATCCTCCTGTCCCTGACTCCACATCTAAACGGGTCTCAGCCATCTAGCTTTCAACTGACCAACGAAGCCCCCAGTTCTTCTGGAAGGCTCACTTCTTCTTTTAGGCCTTTGAAGTTGCCTTTCTCAGAGGTGTGTGTGTGTGTGTGTGTGTGTGTGTGTGTTTTGGAGTAATGTCTCACAATGTTCCCCAGGCTGGCCTCAAACTCCTGAGCTCAACAATCCTCCTATCTCAGCCCTCCAAGTAGCTGGGACTGAGCCACTGCGCCAGCTCTCAGGGTTGTTCTTAAGCAACTTTAGTTTCTGAGACAAATGCACACATGCAAAGTTGCTAAGCAATGCAATTTTTATTTATTTATTTTTGTGGTACTGGCGATTGACCCAGGGGCATCCTACCTCCAAGCTACACTCCCAGCCCTTTTTATTTATTTATTTTTGGGGTACTGAGCATTGAATCCAGGAGCATTTTGCCCCTGATTTACACCCCCAGCCCTATTTTATTTTTATTTAGAAACAGGGTTTCAGCTTGGTGTAGTGGCGCACGCTTGTAATCCCAGTACTTGGGAGGTTCAAAGCCAGCCTCAGCAATTTATTGAGGCTCTCAGCAATCTAGTGAGACCCTGTTTCTAAATAAGAAATAAAATAGAGCTGAGAGTGTAGCTTGGAGATAGAATGCTTCTGGTTTCAATCTCCAGTATAAAAAAACAAAAACAAGCCGGGCGTGGTGGCGCATGCTTGTAATCCCAGCATTCGGGAGGCTGAGACCGGAGGATCCAGGTTCGCGGCCAGCCTCAGCTACCTAGTGAGGCACTCCGCAACTTAGTGAGACCCGGTTTCAAAATAAAGAATAAAAAAATAGGGCTGGGGGTATAGCTCGGAGGTAGAATGCCCCTGAGTTCAATCCCCAGACCTGCAAAAAAAAAAAAAAACAACAACAACAAAAAACAACCAACCAAACAACAACAACAACAAAACCAGGGTCTCACTAGGTTGATGAGAATCTCACTACTTGCTGAGGTTGTCCTTAAACATTCGATCCTCCTGTCTCAGGCTCCCAAGTCCTGGGATTACAGGCATGTACCATTGCTCCTGGCTCAGCCCTTTTTATTCTGAAACAGGTTCTTGTTAAATTGTTGAGGCTGACCTTGAACCTGTGATCCTTCTGATTCAGCTTCCCAAATCCTGGGATCATAGGCGTGTGCCACCGTGCCTAGCAGCAAGTTAAATCTTTTTTTTCCATCTCCCCAAGAGATTGAACCCAGGAGGGCCCCAGCCCTTTTTCTTTTTCTTTTTTTTTGAGACAGGGTTTTTCCTCCTGCCTCAGCTATATAAAATATAGCTTCCTTCTGAGGACTGGCACACACCTGTACATTCCAGTACTTAGCAGAATTCTGGTACATAATTGATGTTTATGTAGGTTCAATCCCCAGTACCACAAAACACAAATGCATAACAGATACTGAGTGAATGGTTGTTTCTTGCCCATATGTATGCCCTCATTAGAGATGCAGACCAGCCTGACTGCAGTGTGCAAATATTCAGACTTATTGTGGCCAATATTTCACACAGCAATCCAGTATAATGCCCTAGCCCACTGAGCATACGCCACACAACACCAAAAAGGCTCACAAAATAACACTCTTGTTTTGGTGCTGAGCTTTGTGCAAGCTGGGTAAGGGCTCTACCGCTGAGTTGCACCCCCAGCCCCACTTTCCCTACTTTTTAAACATGTATTCTGTTATTTGCTATTATTTTCATTTTTAAATGATCCTATCTGCTAAATTCATGACCTACTGAAAATACTAATGAGTGCACATATTCTTTTTTTTTTTTTTTTGCGGTACTGGGGATTGAACTCAGGGGCATTCTACCTCCGAGCTACACCCCCAGCCCTATTTTTTTTTTTTTTATTCTTTATTTTGAAACCGAGTCTCACTAAGTTGCGGAGTGCCTCACTAGGTAGCTGAGGCTGACCTCGAACCCAGATCCTCCAGTCTCAGCCTCCGGAATGCTGGGATTACAAGCGTGCGCCACCACGCCCGGCTGAGTGCACATATTCTTGAAAAATATTTGTTGTCTTTCCTTAGGTCTCTCTCTGTGGCTTCAATAATATCAACACCCTTCCTCTTTCCTAAAGGCTGTTTTCCAACCGTTTAATAATTTACCATGGCCACTTTCCAGCTTCTCTCATCCTCTCCAAGCTAAGACTCTAAGAAGGGCTTGAGGAGTGCCAAGACCTGGTAGATTACTTCCCAGCACCAGTACTTCTTCTTCTTCTTCTTTTTTTTTTTTTTTCTTGTGGTACTGGGGATTGAACTCAGGGGCATTCTACCTCCGAGCTAACCCCCAGCCCTATTTTTTATTCTGAAACCAGGTCTCACTCAGTTGCGGAGTGCCTCACTAGGTAGCTGAGGCTGGCCTCGAACCCAGATCCTCTGGTCTCAGCCTCCCAAATGCTGGAATTACAAGCGTGTGCCACCATGCCCGGCTTAGCACCAGTACTTCTACGTACAGCTAGCTCCTGCTCTTCCCTCCCTCCATCAATCAGGTGGGCTTTCCAAGTAACAGGGCTCCAGGGGCCACCTGCCCTCGGCAGTCTTCCTGCTCCATCCTCAGCACAGAAAGGAATCAGTTCCTTCTCATCAAGCATTTACATTCAAGGTGTAGTTTCCAGCTTCTTGTTTCCTACTGGACTCTGGACCAATGCGTGTGGTGTGTTTTTGCCAAAAACAAGTTATGGACAGACCCCTGTCTCCTGCAGAACTTTTCCAGTTCCAGAAATCACTTTTTGTTGTTGTTTTTGTTGAATCTAGGGGCATTCTACCTCTGGGCTACACCCTCAGCCCTATTTTATTTTGAAATAGGGTCTCACTAAGTTGCGGAGGGCCTCACTAAATTTGGCCACGAACCTGTGATCCTCCTGTCTCAGCCTCCCAAGTACTGGGATTACAAGAGTGAGTCACCATGCCCAGTTTCAGAAACCACTTTTTCATGGTACTGGGGATTGAACCCAGAAGCATTCTACCTTTGAGCTACACCTCCAGTCCGATTTTATTTCTTATTTGGAAACAGGGTCTCACTAGGTTGATGAGAGTCTCACTACTTGCTGAGGCTGTCCTCAAACCTGTGATCCTCCTGTCTCAGCATCCCAAGTACAGGTATTACAGGCGTGGGCCACCACGCCCATTTTTTTTTTTTTTTTTTGGTACTGAGGATTGAACCCAGAGGCATTCTACCTTTGAGCTACACCCCCAGCCCGATTTTATTTATTTATTTATTTATTTATTTTCCGGTACTGAGGATTGATCCTAGGGGCATTCTACATCTGAGCTACATGCCCAGCCCTATTTTTTATTCCTTATTTTATTTTATTTATTTATTTATTTATTTTGCGGTACTGGGGGTTGAACTCAGGGACATTCTACCTCCGAGCTACACCCCCAGCCCTATTTTTTATTCTTTATTTTGAAACAGGGTCTCACTAAGTTGCGGAGGGCCTCACTAGGTAGCTGAGGCTGGCCGCGAACCCAGATCCTCCGGTCTCAGCCTCCCGAAAGCTGGGATTACAAGCATGCGCCACCACGCCCGGCTTTTATTCCTTATTTTAAACAGTTGCGGAGGGCAACACTAACTAGCTGCAGCTAGCCGCGAACCCGGATCCTCCGGTTTCAGCCTCCCAAGTACTTGGATTACAAGCGTGAGCCACTACGCCCGGCTCCGATTCTCACTACTTGCTGAAGCTGTCCTCGAACCTGCGATCCTCCTGTCTCAGCCTCCCAAGTACAGGGATTACAGGTGTGCACCACCACACCCGGCTCAGGAACCACTTTTGATCGGGTTACTTTGAATCTTGGAGGCACCACCAATAAATGTCTGTCGACTCTAACAATTTCTGTCCAGATCCTCAGATCAATTTCAAAAAGGCGGACGGGGATCGGCGCCCCCTGGTGGGCAGTGCGGCCCGGGTGTGACCACTGACCCAGAGCCTGCTTCGTTCAGCCGACTCGCAACACCCCAAGCTGGCACCCGGAACGTCGCTATAAATAATTGAGGCCAACTCCCTAGGGAGCGACATTCTACCCCCTGCAGCGCTGGCCTACAACTCCCAGCAGCCCCCGCGCGAGCTCCTGGGAACTTCATCTCCCGGCAGGCCTCACTCCCTGCCGGTTTGTCAATGCCCCGCGCTCGGAGTAACTTTGTCCCTTTTTACCTGACAGTCGAGAACGTCTGGAAGCGGAGAGGTAGTAGCGTCCTGCCTGGGCCAGGGCCGCTCCGAATCCCGACCCGAAATAAGTGCACTAACATGCTGGGGCGGGAGGACAGGAGCAGCCGGCAACGACAGTTTCACCCTATCCCAGCAAGAACTCCATGTTGGATTTGACTCCCATCCCGGCAACCTCCACGCGCCTCGGCGATGATTGGTGGACGGACAGAGACATCAATTTCCTTGCAAGCTGTGATTGGAAGGAATGTTGTCCGACCTTCTCCTCCAGGAGCCGTGATTGGAGACCGTCGCCCACCGGATGTGGGCGGGGTCTAGCCTAGACGGCTCTGCCCCTCTGCCCTAGGCGTGTTGAGGGTGTCTGTAGCCCGTCCTTCCACCCCAGGGGTGTCCATGGTAACGCATCAGCGGCTGACCTCGGGTCATTTTACTAAGGATAATCTCGAAGGTCTCTAGATGTCCTGGGGTCTCCAGGGAATGAAAAGCGCTCGTTCTATGGAGCAAACAGACAAAAAAATCGGCCGGTAGTTTTTGGTTTTTTTGGTGTTGGGGATTGAACCCAGGGGCATTCTACCTCAGAGCTACACCCTCAGCTCTATCTTATTTTTTATTTTGAAACAGGGTCTCACCAAATTGCAGAGGGCCTTACTAAGTTGCTTAGGCTGGCCGCGAACCTGTGATCCTCCTTTCTCAACCTCCCAAGTACTGGGATTACAAGCGTGCGCCGGCTGGTAGTTTTTTAAAAAAATCAAATAGGAGCAAGCAGGGCGTAGTGTTGCATGCTTGTAATCCAGTTCTTTGGGAGTCTGAGATCCTGTTTTTTAAAAAAAACGTCTGAGGGTGTAGCTCAGTGGCACAACAATGTACCTGGTTTCAGCCTCCAGTCCCACACGCACACAAAAACAAAACAACAATAACAACAAAAGTCAAATACGTATAGCAGGTCTTGATGGCCCACGCCTGTGATCCCAGCACTTTTGAGGTTGAGACAAGAGGATCACGATTCGAGACCAGCCTCGGCGATATAGCAAGACCCTATTTCAAAACAAAAAATAAAATGGAGCTGGGCTTGGAGCTAGAATAACCCTGGGTTCCATCCCCAGCACACCACACACACACACGCGCGCGTGCCATATATATATATATAATATATATATATATATATATATATATATAATATATATATATATATATATACATATATATATATAATTACCCACGCTCCTCTCCCAGGCATGCCGTAACCCCCTAGGGACTGCATCCTCATGTGATTCTGGTACTGACACTCTTCTCTATTCTGGAGAACTACTGGCATGGATGTTCTGAAGTTTTATCAAAGCACGACCTCAGATCGTACCGGACAGGTGCCTCCTTCAATTTGGTCTGAATATCTTGCCTAAGACTCCAACTGCAAACACCACTTGCGCCTCTGGCACTTATTTCTTCCGCGAAATTGTTTGCATATTTGCCTCGCCCACAGGGCGTGGCTTCTTGGTGGTTAGTGGCTCTGCCCCATTCTTCCGGTTCTCTTTCCCTCCAAATGTCTGGCCGGGAAAAGTGCCCTTTGTAATAAATTGAGGGTGTAATAACTTGAATAGAGGGAGGTGTAGGGAGGCTGTCAGTGGGTGAATTTAGGGTGGAGCCCTGACGTGAATGGGATGGTGGACGTGTGATATGGAGTGACTGATGTCGAGGGAGTGAGGGAGAGGCTGGACAAAACTCCCCGTAACCCATCCTGGCAGATGTCTCCGAAAGATCCTGAGAGCCGGCTGTGGTCACGCTTGTCATCCCAGTACTTGGGAGGCTGAGACTGGAGGATCCGGGTTCGTGCCAGCCTCAGGTACTTATCGAGGCTCTCAGAAACTTAGTGAGACCTTGTTTCAAAATAAAGAATAAAAAATAGGACTGGGGAGCCGGGCGTGGTGGCGCACGCTTGTAATCCCAGCATTCGGGAGGCTGAGACCGGAGGATCCGGGTTCGAGACCAGCCTCAGCTACCTAGTGAGGCACTCCGCAACTTAGTGAGACTCGGTTTCAAAATAAAGAATAAAAAAAAAAAATAGGGCTGGGGGTGTAGCTCAGAGGTAGAATGCCCCTGAGTTCAATCCCCAGTACCGCAAAAAAAAAAAAAAAAAAAAAAAAAAAAATAGGACTGGGGATGTAGCTCAGAGATAGAATGCCCCGGATTCAATCCCCAGTACCCCCCCCATATATACATATCTATGTATCTATATCTATCTCTCTATATATATATATCATGGGAATTTCTGGGCTCCCCTACAAGGTGGGATCCCATTTTGTCACCTCTGGAAGGGCTGGATCTCCTTTTCATAGCTCTGCCTCCTGCTCAGCCATGCAGGTATGGGAGTCCTGAGTTACTGTGACAATTCACCTCCCAGAAAGGAGGCACAGAGGAAAAACGGGCACTCGGACTCAATGTGTGGGCAACCGCAGGATTGCCTCCATCTCCCTCCACCAAGCAATCTAGGAAGTGCCGTGTTCCTCTTCATTTCATGGATCCTGGCCCCTCCCTCAGCCCTTGGCCTTGAGCCCTGGGGGCCCTGACACCTGCTGGCTGAGTCAGCCAGGCAGGCATGGGCTTCAGTAGGACACCTGGTGATTCAGGGCCTCAAGAATGGCGTTGGGCAAGCCACCAGACCAGCTGCCGGGGCCTCTCTTCCTTGCTGAAGTGACCACAAGGAACTCAGGTAGCTCGTGCCTGGGTACCATATTAATCTTCCAAATCCTGGACCCCTGTCTGTCTTCGTCTGCTGGTTCAGCCATGAGGCTTTTCAGAGGGCCCCAGAAACAGGAGCAACCCTTGCGTGAGAGGGCATCAGGTTCAGGAGGATAAGGAAATAAATATAATGGAACTTCCAAGGAACCCTACTTTTCTATTTTCATGTATATATGTGTGGTACTGGGGACTGAACCACATTCTACCTCTGAGCTACACCCCCAGCCCCATTTTTTTTTTTTTTTTTAATTTGGAAACAGGGACTCACTAGATTGATGAGAGTCTCACTACTTGGTGAGGCTGTCCTCAAACCTGTGATCCTCCTGTCTCAGCCTCCCAAGTACAGGGACTACAAGTGTGTGCCATCATGCCCGGCTCTGCTTTTCTATCTTAAGCTCCCCCAAACGTTTCTCAAATCCAAGATAGCTGCCTGCCTTTCTTCCTTCCTTCCTTCCTTCCTTCCTTTCTTTCATTTCTTCCTCTCCTTGATTTTCCCACCCCCAACCTGGCTGTAAAGTTCCCCCTCTTTCCTTCCTTAGTACCTCAAACAAATAAAACATGGTGCCTCCCCCCCCCCTTTGGTCATAAAGCATTTTCCTGTATGTGGATGTGGAAGGAGAAGGGATAAGATTTTCCGAAATGGCAGGTTTGGCCTCGGGAGAGAGCTCGGTGATGGAGTGCTTGTCTAACCCACGCACGAGGCCCTGGGATTGGTCCCCAGCAAAAAGGAAGGCAGACCGTCTGGATCCCAAGATCCTACCATCTTTTCCTAGGCTGTTCCCTCTCCTGCTTCTGTGAAGTTGGCGGCCGCTCTCTTCTCTGTACCTCGAGCCCCCTCAAGGTCTGGAGATGGAAACTGCCTCCCCTCGTCCCTGCCTCCCAGCCCTTGGCGCCCTCCTCTGTGGAGGCTGGGCCCAGGGACGATTGGCCCCAGGTTGCCCTGCAAGAGCTGGGAGTGATCACACAGGTGACTGGGAGCTGGGAAGCCTGAGTCACCTGCTGCTGTTGTTGTCTTGTCCTCGCCGAGGTCCTGCTCAGCCCCACAGACCTCTGGGGGAAGAACAGGAGTGACGAGAAGCCGCAGCTGGATGGTGAGCCGAATGGGCTGGGGGGGGAGCCGGGGGCGGCTGGGGCGGTGGGGAGACCTGGGGCCCAGCTCGGTGCCCTTGCTCCCCATGGCACTGCCGCCGCCTGCTCCTCCGTGCCGGGGACCTGGGGGAGGGCGGATCTCCATCTTCTCTCTGTCTCCTACCCCCCATGCAAGGAGCTCCCCCTCCTCTCTGTTCTCTCCTGCCCCGGGGTCCACCTGCTCCGTGCTGCAGGGGACAGGGGCTTGTCAGCCTCGTGGCAGCGCCCCCCCCACCCCCACCACTCCCTCAACACAGGCCCGGCCGGCCCTGGCCACAGCAGCAAAGGCCTCTGCTTCCCCCTCCTGGGGCTCCCACTCCGCCCCACCCCTGGCCTCGGCCACTCCCCCTCCCTCATGCCGGGGCCCCCAGGACCCTCCTGGGCTGCGGATAGGCCCTCTGATCCCCGAGCAGGATTACGAGCGGCTGGAGGACTGTGACCCCGAGGGGTCCCAAGACTCGCCCCTCCATGGGGAAGAGCAGCAACCCCTACTTCACGTGCCGGAAGGGCTCCGGGGTAAGTGTGTGTGTGTGGGGGGGAAATGGGGTGCCCAGCAGCTCCCAGCTGAGCCCAGGTGCGCCCCTGAAGTGGGACGAGGGCATGGAGAACTGAGCACTGGGGTGCCAGTGCCAAGGCCTGACTCCTCCTTTGTGTCCAGGCTCCTGGCACCACATTCAGAACCTGGACAGCTTCTTCACCAAGATATCCTTCCTGTTCAGCCTCGGGGGTGGCACCGCGGGGACGCTCCACCAGCGTTCCCTGGCTTGGGGAGGGCGGAGGGCGTGTGGGGGAGTGAGGAGAGGTGTCCTCAGGCTGACTCCTTGACAAACTCGCCACATCTACAGCTACCACCAGCGGAACGGCTTTGCCTGTATCCTGCTGGAGGATGTCTTTCAGCTGGGGTGAGCTGCTGATCCCGGCCGCCAGCTCTGGCCGCTGGGCCCACGGCTGCTCTTCTTGCTTGTAGCTTCTTTCTTTTCTTTTCTTTTTTCCGGTACTGGGGATTGAACTCAGGGGCATTCTACCTCCGGGCTATGCCCCCAGTCCTATTTTGTGTTCTTTATTTGGAAACAGGGTCTCACTAAGTTGCGGAGAGCCTAAATAGCTGAGGCTGGCGGGGGACCTGGATCCTATGGTCTCAGCCTCCCAAGTACTGGGATTGCAAGCATGCGCCACCACATCCGGCTTCTTGTTCATTCTTTCTTTCCTTCCTTCTTTCTTTCTTTTTTGGTGTGTGTGTGATACTGGAGATTGAACCCAGGATTGTTCTACCTCTGAGCTACACCCCCAGACCTATTTTATTTATTATTTTTGAAACAGGATCTCAAGCCCGGGGTGGTGATGCATGCTTGTAATCCCAGTACTTGAGAGGCTGAGACAGGAGGATCGCAGGTTATCGGCCAGCCTCAGCTACTTAGTGAGACTCTTCATAACTTATTGAGACCCTGCTTCAAAAATAAAGAACAAAAAATAGGGCTAGGGGTGTAGCTCGGAGGTAGAATGCCTCTGGGTTTAATCCCCAGTACCACAAAAACAAAAACAAAAACAAAACAGAGTTTCACTAAGTTGCAGAGAGCCTCACTAGGTTGAGGCTGGTTGCAAACCTGTGATCCTCCTGTCTCTGCCTCCCAAGTACTGGGATTACAGGTGTGCACCACCAGGCCCGGCTTATCTTGCTTTTTTTTTAACAGTGCCTGCTGCCAGGTGTGGTGGCACACACCTGTAATCCCAGTACTTGGGAGGCTAAGAAAGGGGGACTACAGATTTGAGGCCAGCCTCAGCAACTGAAGTAAAAATAAAAAGGGCTGGGGTTGTATCTTAGAGGTAGAAAAGCAAAGCTTCTGCTTCTGGCCCACTCAGGGCTGCGTGTGTGTGTTGGGGGGGGGGTGCAGCCCCAGGCTTGTCTGGCCCTCAGCCCTGATCGCTGCGGACCCACCACCGCCTTCCACAGGCAATTCATTTTCATTGTCACCTTCACAACCTTCCTCCTTCGCTGTGTGGATTACAACGTTCTCTTTGCCAACCAACCGAATAACCGTACAAGGCCTGGGCCGTTCCACAGCAAAGTGACCTTGTCAGACGCCATCCTTCCCTCGGCCCAGTGTGCAGAGAGGTGAGTGACAGCCTGGGGGGAGGGCCTTAGGGCCAAGTCCACGCCGGGAGAAGGGGAGCGCTTTGGTCTAGATCAGCAGTTCCCAAAGTTTTTGGCCTTGGGACTTAAAGTGCATTAAGTACATTTTTAAATACACTTCAGATGGATTGAGAATGCCAAACTTTGTGAGTCACTTGTGTCTATATTTATTGTATTAGACATTAAAGCTGAGGGCAACTTTATTTACTTTTGTGGTGCTGGGGATGGAACCCAAGGCCTTGTGCATGTAAGGCAAGAGCTCTACCACTGAGCTGCATTCCCAGCCCCAGGGAAACTTTATTTTTTTTATTTTTTGTTTTTTTGGTACTGGGGATTGAACTCAGGGGCATTCTACCTCCGAGCTACACCCCCAGCCCTATTTTTTTTTTTTTTTTTTTTTTTTTTTTTTTTTGCGGTACTGGGGATCGAACTCAGGGGCATTCTACCTCCGAGCTATACCCCCAGCCCTATTTTTTATTCTTTATTTTTGAAACCGAGTCTCACTAAGTTGCAGAGTGCCTCACTAGGTAGCTGAGGCTGGCCGCGAACCCGGATCCTCTGGTCTCAGCCTCCCAAATGCTGGGATTACAAGCATGCGCCACCATGCCCGGCCAGCCCTATTTTTTTATTCTTTATTTTGAAACCGAGTCTCACTAAGTTGCAGAGTGCCTCACTAGTAGCTGAGGCTGGCCGAGAACCTGGATCCTCTGGTCTCAGCCTCCCGAATGCTGGGATTACAAGTGTGCGCCACCACGCCCGGCTCCCAGGGCAACTTTATTTATTTTATTTTATTTTTTCATTAATGGGGATTGAACCCAGGGGCATTCTACCTCCAAGATATACCCCCAGTCGTATTTTTTTATTCTTTATTTTTGAAGCAGCATCTCACTAAGTTATGGAGGGCCTCACTAAGTAGCTGAGGTGGGCTGTGAACCTATGATCCTCCTGTCTCAGCCTCCCAAGTACTGGGATGACAAGTGTGCACCACCACGCCTGGCTCCAGGGCAACTTTAAAACCTAGGAATGCAAAAGTGCACTCTTCAGGCTGTCAGTGTGATGTGACTTCTTCACACAGCTTCAGGAAAACCCCTCTGGACACTCGTGGGAGATTGAGCGTGTAAACTGCAGAAAGCATTAGTGTTATGTGCAAAAAGTGTCAACTTGCTGGGCGTGGTGGGCACGCTTGTAATCCCAGCGTTTGGGAGGCTGAGATCGGAGGATCCGGGTTCGCGGCCAGCCTCAGCTACCTAGTGAGGCCCTCCGCAACTTAGTGAGACCCTGTTTCAAAATAAAGAATAAAAAATAGGGCTGGGGGTATAGCTCGGAGGTAGAATGTCCCTGGGTTCAATCCCCAGTACTGCAATAAATAAATAAATAAATAAATAAATAAATAAAAGAATAAAAAAATAGAGCTGGGGCTATAGCTCGGAGGTATGCCCCCAGTTTCATTCCCAGTACTCCAAAAAAAAAAAAAAAAAAAAAAAAGGACTGGGGGTATAGTGTAGCTCAGAGGTAGAATGCCCCTGGTTCAATCTCTAGTACAGCAAAAAAAAAAAAGTTAATTTTGCAGACACTTGTGGGGCCTTCTTTGGGGTGCCTCTGGGCCCCACTTTGAGACCTGCTGGTCTAGCCAGGGGACCAGTGCTGGTCTCCTCTGTGGGCACCTCACCTTTCTCCAAAATGACCTGTCGAACCCGTGCAGGATCCGCGCCAGCCCCCTGCTGGTCTTCCTCCTGGTCCTGGCTGCCGGCTTCTGGCTGTTCCAGCTGCTTCGCTCAGTCTGCAACCTCTTCAGTTACTGGGACATCCAGGTGTTTTACAGGGAGGCCCTGCACATCCCGCCGGTGAGCTGTGCAGGGATGTCCGCGGTGACAGTGTGGGCAGAGGAGGGTGGAGGGAGTGGGGACCGTCTGGGTGGAAGGACCAACAGGGCAGAGAGCAGAAGAAGCCAGGCCTCGTGACGCCTGCCCTGGGCACCACCGCTTAGGAAGCATGGCCCTTACCCTCCTGGAGCTTCCTTTAGTAGCTGTGTCACTTAAGATGACCTAAGAGTCACATGCTTGTGGCAAAAAAACAGTGGGTGTTTAGAGGAAAGGCTGTCCCCTGGCTTTCCAGAGCAGGAGGAGTTGGAGTTGAAAGGGCAAGACAGGCCGAGGGGAGGGCATTCCAAACCCCAGAGCGGGAATTTGAGGTAAGCCGCCGGGCACCTGCACATGGGCACTGAGGAGATGCACCCTCGAGCCTGCAACTGCGCCTTCAAGGGCCCATCGGGCGGCTTCCCCTAGTGCAGCCAGCCCGTGTTGGCTTCGCCACTGACCCCTGGTTAGGCTCCTTGCATTCTCCATCTTGCTCTCTACCTAAGTTAAAGGCACTGGCTGCAACCCACTTCCCTGTTCCCCTCTTGGAAGTCCAGAGCTCTTGACACAGGCAAAACCCTCCCGCATGGCCAGGGAAGGGCTGCTAGAAGGTTCCGGAGTAGGAGGAGGCCGGAGGTCAGCAGAGCCGACTGGAGAGCAGGCGCTGAGCACTGAGCCTGGGGAGACTGCTCACCTCTCTCTCTCCTCCTTCCTTCTTTCCCCTCCTTTCCTGTTCCTTCCTGGGGAAGGGGAGACGCTGGGATGAGCTGGTGAGGCTGGCCCGGAGGGGCTTGACTAATCTGCACTGGGGAAGCTGGGTGAAACTGGGCTAAAGTGAGGTTGGCGGCACCTCATCCGGACACAGCCAGGGTGGTGGGAAGGCGAATCTGGTGACAGTGCACATGCCCCGCAGTGGGGTGGGGCTGGGGAGTCTCAAAGCTAGACCAGGCAGCAGGTGGTGAGGACTGGGCCCCAGAGGTGCCAGCACCCTGGAAATGGAGAGGTTTCCCTGGCAACTGGCCAGCCACCCTTTTATGCCTGCGACTCGAGGGAGGCTCAGAGAAACCTGCTCTTGAGGAGCTGCGAAGCACCTGGAGTTTCCTAAAGCGGTGTCACCAGGAAGTACGTGACTAATGGCCACATGAGTGGCAGGATGATGAGGAGCAGAACAACTCAGAAGAGGATGAAAGGAAGTCAGAGGCGCCCCTGTTGGCGCAGGGCTAGGGGAGGGCAGGAAGCCAAGGGTGGGTAGTGGTGCCGCTTTGGTCTTGGTGGGTTTCTAGGCTGCCCATTTCCGGGCAGCGGAAGGAGGGCGCAGCTTGGGCATCACTTGCGGAGGGGAATTGGGGTTCCTGGCTCTCACCAGGCCTCTCTCCTTAGGAGGAGCTCAGCTCGGTACCCTGGGCAGAGGTGCAGTCCCGCCTCCTGGAGCTGCAGAGGAGCGGGGGGCTGTGTGTGCAGCCGCGGCCGTTGACCGAACTGGACGTCCATCACCGCATCCTGCGCTACACCAACTACCAGGTGGCGCTGGCCAACAAGGGTCTGCTGCCGGCGCGCTGTCCACTGCCCTGGGGGGGCAGTGCGGCTTTCCTCAGCCGTGGCCTGGCGTTCAACGTCGACCTGCTCCTCTTCCGCGGCCCTTTCTCACTCTTCCGCGGAGGCTGGGAGCTGCCCGACGCCTACAAGCGCAGCGACCAGCGGGGCGCCCTGGCCGCGCGCTGGGGGCGCACGGTGCTGCTGCTGGCGGCGGTGAACCTGGCGCTGAGTCCGCTGGTGCTGGCCTGGCAGGTGCTGCACGCCTTCTACAGCCACGTGGAGCTGCTGCGGCGCGAGCCCGGCGCGTTTGGGGCGCGCCGCTGGTCCCGCCTGGCGCGCTTGCAGCTGCGCCACTTCAACGAGCTGCCGCACGAGCTGCGCGCGCGCCTGGCCCGCGCCTACCGGCCGGCCACCGCCTTCCTGCGCGCCGCCGAGCCCCCCGCGCCCCTGCGCGCGCTGCTGGCGCGCCAGCTCGTCTTCTTCTCGGGCGCGCTCTTCGCCGCGCTGCTGGTGCTCACCGTCTACGACGAGGACGTGCTCGCGGTGGAACACGTGCTTACCACCATGACCCTGCTCGGCGTCACGGCCACCGTGGCCAGGTGCGATGGCGCTTGCCCACGGGGTGGTGTTGGGGGGTGGGGTGTCCATTTCTCTGAGGCTCAGCGAGCACCCTTTTCCCCTGGTGCATCCTGAGCTCTCCCATCTCCAGCGCCCCCTCCCACGACCCTCAGCCCTGCGTCCCACCCCCGTGCATCTAATCCCAGAGCCCCTCCCCAACTCGGACTCCGCTCTCCAGGTCTTTCATTCCGGAAGAGCAGTGCCCGGGGCGTCCCCCGCAGCTCCTCCTGCAGACAGCCCTGGCCCAAATGCACTACCTCCCGGAGGAGCCGGGCGCTGGAGGCCGGGCCAGTGCCTACTGGCAGATGGCGCAGCTGCTGCGATACCGAGCGGTGAGGGCTGGGGCTGGCTGGGAGAGGCGTGGGGGAGGCCCCAGGGAGCCTCCGGAGCTGCGGGGCTGGGGGCTCGGGAGGGCGTCGGCGCGCAGCCTCACGCCGGCTTCCGCAGGTCTCCCTCCTGGAGGAGCTCCTGTCCCCGCTCCTCACCCCGCTCTTCCTGCTCTTCTGGTTCCGCCCCCGCGCCCTGGACATCATCGACTTCTTTCATCACTTCACCGTGGATGTGGCGGGGGTTGGGGACATCTGCTCCTTTGCCCTTATGGATGTGAAGCGTCACGGCCACCCTCAGGTGAGAGGCCGTCCCTGGCCCTGCGGAGTCGGGGCGGGTAGGACTTTGCTACCGCCGCAGGTCTGGGTTCCCAGCCCAGCTCCATCGCCTGCTGCCTGAGCATGTCACTTAAGGTCTCCATCAGGTGAGGACAGTGACAGCCGGCGCTTGTGAGGATGGCACGAGATGATACCTGGAGAGCCCGTTGCAGAGTTGCCGGCAGTAAATGGGAGCAAAGACCACCACAGAGGGCTGGCGAGGGGGTGGGGGCGGCTTAGCGGGGGCTGGGTCTGCACAGGGGGAAAAGTTCTGAGACTGGCCCTCTTTGGGAGCTGGGTCTAGACCTAGGTCCTGCTCAGCTGCCGGATGTTGGGGCGCTCCTGAGTAAGTCCCAGTCTCAGCCTCCACTTCTGTCATGTGGAACACGGGGGTGGTTTTCCCTGTCCTGCCTACCCCGGGGACGTTCAGCGTCTGCGGCCCCTGAAGGACTTTTGTTGCTCACAGTGGCTCTCGGAGGGACAGACGGAGGCCTCGCTGTCCCAGCGCGCAGAGGACGGAAAGACGGAGCTCTCCCTGATGCGCTTCTCCCTGGCGCACCCGCAATGGCGCCCCCCGGGGGACAGCTCGAAATTCCTCGGGCACCTTCGAGGCCGCGTACAACAAGATGCAGCTGCTTGGGGCGCCACCTCAGCTCGCAGCCCCCCAACCCCGGGGGTGCTCAGCGACTGCACCTCGCCTCTGGTGAGCCCCAGACCTGGTCTACTCTCTTTCTCACCCCGATCCCTTCCCTCTCCCTCCCTCCCTCCCTTCCTGACTTCTCTTCTGACTCTTTTTGTTGTTGTTGTTCAGCCCGATGCCTTCCTGGCCAACCTTCTGGTGAACCCCCTCCTGCCCCCAAGGGACCTGAGCCCCACGGCCCCCTGCCCAGCTGCTGCTACAGCCAGCCTCCTTGCCTCCATTTCCCGAATTGCTCAGGACCCCAGGTAAGGGGTGGAGGCTGAGATGCAGTGGAGTCTGGGTGGGGGCCGGGCCTCCAGAAGGATGGAGCTGGGTGCTGAGGGGATTCGGAAGGGGAGAGGCAGCCTGGCCCTCCCTCTGGGGAAGAGGTGCAGGCCTCTTGACCTCCTGCACCCTGTGTTCCAGCTGCGTGTCCCCTGGAGGGACCGGGAGCCAGAAGCTGGCCCAGCTCCCAGAGCTTGCTTCTGCCGAGATGAGTCTCCACGCCATTTACCTGTACCAGGTGAGTGGAGGGGTACTGGGAAAGCCGGGTGTGGTGGCACACGCTTGTAATCCCAGTACTTGGGAGGCTGAGATCGGAGGATCACAGGTTCAAGGACAGCCTCAGCAAGTAGTGAGGCTCTTATCAACCTAGTGAGACCCAGTTTCCAAATAAGAAATAAGATCCGGCTGGGGGGTGTAGCTTGAAGGTAGAATGCCTCTGGGTTCAATCCCTAGTACCACACACACACACAAAAAGGGGGTACTGGGAGGAGGAATGTGAGATGAAGTGGAGACTGGGGAGGGGGGGACCTCAGAAAGTACTTAACAGGAGGTGAGCCCTGTGTACCTAGCCCAGGCCTGGCCTGCGCCCTGCTCAGGAGGGAGCCCCTCATTCCGCTTCCTCTTTAGCTCCATCAGCAGCAGCAGCAGGAAGTGTGGGGTGAGGCTTCGGCCTCCTCCCCATCCAGGCCCTGGTCCAGCCCCTCACAGCCAGCCTCGCCTGACGATGAGAAGCCATCCTGGTCCAGTGACGGTGAGGAGGGTGCGGGCCGGGGGCAGGTCCCGTGGCCTCTGGGCGTCCTGACACCGCCCAGCTGATGGCTCTTGTCACCAGGCTCCAGTCCTGCCTCCAGCCCCAGACAGCAGTGGGGAACCCAAAGGGTCCGGAATCTGTTCCCTAGAGGGTTTCAGGAGACCACAAACACCCGGAAGGAAGCTGGCCAGGCCCCTAGCACTGACTGAAGAGGACGCCTCAGGTGGGCCTTGACTGGTTTGGAGCAAGTCTACCCCAAAATGGTAGAATGTGGGGTGATGGGGTGGTCATCCCTAGGACCTAGACCCCGGGACTGCTTGCCAAGCGCCTTCTCCTGCCCTAGGTTCCTGGATTCTCCAGCTGCAGGAGACTGCGGAGGGGGTGGCATGGAAGGATGCTTGGAGCCATCTTTCAAGACCCCCCACGGACAGTAGACCCAGGATGCTTCCACTGGGCAGGACCTGGGGTGCATGAGGAACTCGCCCCAGAGACAGAGAAAGAGTAGGGGAGGAGATGCCCACGGCAGCGAGTCTTAGAGATGTTCCCCACACAGAGGAGGCTAAGGAACATGGCTCCAAAAGGCTGTTCTGGGGCAGCTGCCCGGGGAAGAAGTCCCCCCGAGTATCCTCGAGGTGGAGTTCGGGGGCTCAGGCTCCGTGTTAGGGAAACAGTGAGTCAGGGGTTCTGAAAGGCAGGGGGTTCTTCCTGCTGGCCTCCCTTTTGGGTTCCCATGGGACTTGGGGGGAGGGAATGAGGCTTTGTGAGTGGAAAAACTTGGGGGGGAGGGATCGGGGCCTTGTGAGTGGAAAACCTAGTGAGGGCTGATGTTTTGGACTTGAGCACTGCTGTGCAGTCTGAGGAAGTGGGTGCGGCTCCTCATCCTGTGTGAAACAAGCAGTCAAAATTGCTCTCGGCTGTGTTGTACATCTCCGTGACGGTAGGCTCTGGCATGCCCCACTCCTGGCAGCTGAGGGCTACATCTGCTTTCTCAATAAAGAGTAAGGGAACAACCCAGGACTGCCTGTGATTGGCTGGAAATCGTTGTTTTTAAGAGTGCCGGGTCACATGGGATGTTGTAGCACTGGCTGTCAAAGAATCACCACTCCCACATCTGTGCCAGTAAAAACACAAAACACGCCTTTTTATAATTGTGATCCACAGAGGCTGGGTTAGGCCTCTCAAAACATCTGGCACGGTCTCTGAGGGTAAATCTTCAATAATAAATATCTGAATGATTTAGAGATAGGCAAGGTACTCTTGGGGGGGGGGGACCTACAGTTCACCTAAAGCACACGAAGGGGCTCGCAGTAGGCGCCAAATACCAGGCAGACCCCTGCAAGGAGAAGCAGGCCTGGAGGGGAGACATTTTGCTCACTCCCAGGGGAACGAAGCTGGATCTCTTGCAGCTTCGCCACAGATCCTGGAAGGCACCTCGAGAGGGGAGGGAGAGGTGGCCGGCCCTGGTCAGCGGACGCAATGCGGCAGCCCCTCTCTCCGGGAACTGGAGTAGAAGGCCTGTGGGCGGTCAGGAGCCGAGGGTGTCTGCGCCGGGTAGGTCAAAGGCCCAGGGCACTGCACTGCGCAGTTGCCGCTCCTGCAAGGAAAAGCTCTGGGTGCGTATGCGGCTTGTCACCTCCTGGGTGCGCAGTGTGAGCCCGAAAATGTCCTCGTGGTAGCGTTGCTGATCCTGCAGGGAAAGAGATCAGTGGATCAGAACCCGAGCTCGAGATTGCCGGAATCTGGCAGGACCTTTGACCGGGCCCCGCCCCTCAGCCCCGCCCATGACCCGCCCTCCCCGGCCACGCCCCTCTCACCCGCAGCACGCCGATGACGTCACCCGCATCGTCCAGCTCCATGTCGCCCTCGGTAGCCAGGATTCGCTGCACCGTCTGCAGGACGCTGGTTGCCATGGTGACATCGCCGCAGACAAACATGTGGCCCCGCTCGAGGCACAGCACGCGGTGCACCTCGGAAGCCAGCTCGGTCTTCAGGAGGTCTTGCACGTAAGTCTAAGGGGGGCGGGGCGAGGGAGGGGGCTCTGGCTGAAAAGACCCCGCGTGGGCCAGGTGGGGCCTCCGTGTCCTGGGGCGGGGCCAAGGGCGGAACTGCGAGGGGCGGGGCTTGGGAGCGGAGGTGGGCGTGCCCGGAAGGGCCCGGGGGCGGGGCCAAGCGGGAGTGGCTGAGCACTCCGGGCAGGTGGAGGGGCGGGGCCTGGACCTGCGCGCTGGCGGCCCTTTGCTCTCTGTCTCAGGGTTGTCCCCGCACCCTGGGGTCCCGCACCTTAGGGCTGTCGGGTTCCCGGGAGAAGGCGGTGAGGACTCGGCCAAACACTCCACGCTGCTGGGCGTCCCGCACCTCGTCGCGGTAGAGATGATCGAGTTGGGAGCATCGGCAGCCGAACACCAAAGTCATGGGGGCCGGCTGCAGCCCTGTGAGCAAGAGCGCAGCTTGGGAGAGCCCCTACCCTGGGCGCAACCCTGGCCCCAACCCTGGCCCTGCCTCCCTTCGGGCCACCCTCGCCCAGGCCGACTGCCCAGCCTTTTGGTCTGAAGCAACCATTCTCTTGGCTGTCTGGCCTCTAGGGCAATACAGGATGCTTTCACAGAGACCCTGTAGCAAAGGAAACTGGATGGTGGGTGGGGAGCCGCGCTAGAGCTAGGGCTGTGACTCAGAACTCCCTGTTCTTGGCATTTCCAGACACTGCAGGTCCCTTCCCTGTGCCAACTCAGATTCTCCTGCACCTTCAACCTTCCTGTCAGTTATAGCTCCCCCCCCCCATACTGGGGATTGAACCCAGGGGCATTCTAGCATTCTACCTCCGAGCTACATCCTCAGTCCTATTTTTTTATTTTTTATTTTTTGCGGTACTGGGGATTGAACTCAGGGGCATTCTACCTCCGAGCTACACCCCCAGCCTTTTTATTCTTTATTTTGAAACCGAGTCTCACTAAGTTCCGGAGTGCCTCACTAGGTAGCTGAGGCTGATCGCGAACCTGGATCCTCTGGTCTCAGCCTCCCGAATGCTGGGATTACAAGCGTGCGCCACCATGCCCAGCTTATTCTTTATTTTTATTTTTTATATTTTTTGCGGTACTGGAGATTGAACTCAGGGGCATTCTACCTCCGAGCTATACCCCCAGCCCTATTTTTTATTCTTTATTTTGAAACCGAGTCTCACTAAGTTGCGGAGTGCCTCACTAGGTAGCTGAGGCTGGCCTCGAGCCCGCATCCTCCGGTCTCAGCCTCCCAAATGCTGGGATTACAAGCGTGCGCCATCACACCGGGCTATTTTTTTTATTCTTTATTTTGAAACAGGGTCTCACTAAGTTGTAGAGGGCCTCGCTAAGTAGCTGAGGCTGGCTATGAACCTGTGATCCTCCTGTCTCAGCCTCCCAAGTATTGGGATTACAAGCCTGCGCCACCATGCCAGGCTTATAGCCCCCTTTTGACTGATACCCTATGCTTAACTTGAAACCCCCCCCCACTTCCTTCCAGACTTTTACTTCCTTTGTCCTTAATCTAGTTCCACATATACTACCTGCTGAGCACCAGGAAGCCTGACAAGGCCCAGCCCTTGCCTTCCAGTACCCCGGCCTCTGTCCGATAAGCTTCCCTTCACCGTGGACCCCAGTTTCTTGCTCTCTCTTTCCACCTGCTTCCCAGCCTCACCCCTCTGTCCCTCCTCCCGTCACGCCAGTCTCACCTTTGCTCTCGATGTCATGCAGCCGCTCCTGCCAGAATCCTCGGAACGGGGCAATGCCAGTGCCCGGGCCCACCAGGATGCAGGGCAAGCTGGGATCAGGTGGCAGCCGGAAGGAGGGAGCCCTGACCAGAGAGACTCGTCAGGCCTGCTTCTCCTCTCCCGTGCTCCCTTCTTACCAACCTCGGGAGGGGGGTGCAGAGGCGAACTCAAGGTCCAATGACAAGTGAGCTAATACTTGTAAGGTCCTGCATGCAGTCTGTGGCTCTTGGTAAGCACAATGCAAATGTTTATTAAAAGAACTCTTAGCCGGGCGTGGTGGCGCACGCTTGTAATCCCAGCATTCGGGAGGCTGAGACCGGAGGATCCGGGTTCGCGGCCAGCCTCAGCTACCTAGTGAGGCACTCCGCAACTTAGTGAGACTTGGTTTCAAAATAAAGAATAAAAAATAGGGCTGGGGGTATAGCTCGGAGGTAGAATGCCTCTGAGTTCAATCCCTAGTACCGCAAAAAAAAATAAATAAATAAATAAAAATAAAAAAATAAAAAGAACTCTTGAGCCGACTGTGGTGGTGCAGGCCTGTAATCCCAGTCCTTGGGAGGCTGAGACAGGAGGATCGCAGGTTCAAAGCCAGCCTCAGCAACTTAGCAAGGCTCAGAAACTTAGCAAGACTCTGTTTCCAAATAAAACATAAAATAGTGCTGGGGTGTATCCCAGAGGTAGAAGGTTTCTGGGTTCTATCTCTAGTGCCATAAAAATCAATAAACAAATAAAAAGAAATCTGCTCACAGGCAGAAACTCCCTGAGGCTGTGGTTTCTGGGGATTGGGCCAGAGGAAATATAGTTCAGTTTGGACTAGAACTTACTTAGATGACTCAGTTTAAAGGATTTAGGAAATATGGGGAAGGTAAAACAGACTTTTGGTTTATATGGGGCTAATGGAATGCCTTTATTCTATTATTATTTTGTGGTATTGGGGATTGAACCCACTGAGCTGCACCCCTAGCCCTTTTTATTAACAGGGTTTCACTAAATTGCTGAGGCTGTCCTCGAACCTGTGATCCTCCTGTCTCAGCCTCCCAAGTACTGGGGTTACAGGTGTGCACCACCACGCCCAGCTCTTAGCCACAGTTCTGAAGTGACCAAATGACACCCTGTCCTTGCCCTGGTTTGCAGGTCCCCTGTGCTTCCAGTACACTCATTAGAGCTACTCTGTGACCCTCTGTGACTCTGTGACCCCATGATTCCTCACCTGTCCCCTGTCGTCCATGCGGTGCTTTCTCCACCCCTGCTTGGATAACCCCCTCTACCCGAAGCCCCCTCCCGTCCCATCTGGCAGCGCTCACTTACCCCCGGATGAAGCAGGGCACGGGGTCTCCAGCCTTGAGTTGGCTCAGCCACGTGGAGCAGACTCCATAGTGCAGGGGGCCCAGCCCGTCTAGGGGAGGAGGGGGAGAGGCCAGTGAGGGGCCCAGCCGGGTCCTGATGAGGCGAGGCCCACCCTGCCCCCAGCCTCACCCTGGGTCCTGTAAGCCAGCACGGCGACAGTGAGGTGGATCTCCCCTGGGTGGGCGCTGGGTGCTGAGCTGACAGAGTAGTACCGGGGCTGGAGCAGGGGCAGCTGGGTGAGGAGCAGGGGTGCAGGCAGCGCCACCGAGGGGAACTCCTCCAGCACCTCCAGCAGCGTGGGGCAGCGGAACCACTTCCACTCCTCGTAGCGCCGGGGGTCCTGCCGGTGGGATGCAGTGGCTGGGAGCCCCGGGCCCTGCCTGGCGACCTCCCCCTTCGACCCCTTCCTGCTGAACCTCCTTCGGGCCCCGCCCACCTCCCTTCAGGCCAACCACTGTCTCCTTAAGGAAGTCAGGGAGCACCTTGGGGACCTCCTGCCACCCAGCTCCTCCTCTAGCTCCTGCTCCCGCCCACCCAGAGGCCCCACCTGGCTCAGGGCCTCCAGCTCCTGCTGTTCGCTGGACTCCTCGGCCAGGGTGCTGAGCAGCCGCAGGAGGCGAGGGCTGGGTGGGGAAGTGATGTCCAGGAAGAAGGTCAGCGCCTGGCGCAGCGTGCACGGGGGCAGCCGGGGGTCCCGCACCCAGCCGGGAGGAGGGCCACCTGGGGGGACACAGGGGGCGCTGAGGAAGGGGCCCGGCTGGATGGTCTTAGCTTTTGGGGGCTGACCCTGCCTCACCGTGCTTTATGGCAAACCTGCCCTTGAAGGGTGCTGCAGGTGGGTCTGGACAGCCTCAGTGTGTTGCTGGGGGACTGGGCTTCCTGGATGAACTGGGCTGGGCTCCTCTGCTTGTGTGTGTGTGTGTGTGTGTGTGTGTGTGTGTGTGTGTGTGATACTGAGGATTGAACCCAGGGCTGTTCTACCTCTGGGCAACCCCTGGAGCCCGATTTTATTTTTTGTTTTGAGACAGGGTCTTGCTAGGTTGCTGAGAGTCCTCGAACCTGTGATCCTCCTGTCTCAGCCTCCCAAGTACTGAGATTACAGGTGTGAGCCACCAAGCCTGTCCCTATCCAGTTTATCTTAACTCCCCGCCTCCAGGCTCTGTTTTGTTTTGTTTGCACTGGGAATTGAACCCAGACGCATTCTATCTCCAAGCTACACCCCTAGCCTGATTTTTATTTCTTATTTGGAAACGGGGTCTCCCTAGGTTGCCAAGAGCCTCGATAAATTGCCAAGGCTGGCTTTAAACCTGCAGTCCTCCTGTCTCAGCCTCCCAAGTACTGGGATTACTAGCGTGCGCAACCATGCCTGGCTAGACACTGATTTAGTAGAAGATATACCGGCTACAGAGCAAACAAGACTGCTGGGGGAGGCTTTGGAAGGGGCCCAGAAGGAGGGGACAGTCTTTGAGGGGCATTCTGATGAGCAACCCATGCTTTGTGTGGACGGCCCACCCACAAGGCCAGACCGGCTTGCAGCTAGTGCCAGGCTGCGAAGGAAGACGGCAGCCCTAGGGGCTGGGCTGAGCTCAGGGGTCCTGGGCAGGGGGTGGAGCAGACCCTCACCAGGGCTGCCCTTCTCGAGCTGCTCCACTGCCACGGGCTCTCCGGGCGGCGGCGGGTCCTCCACGCGGCTCAACAGCGCCTCCACGAGGCCGGGCCGGTTGGGCGGGCAGACGCCTATGTGGTCCCCGGGCTGGTACTGCAGGCCCTCCTGGTCTCCGGTGTCCAGACGCACCAGGATGGTGGCCCGGCTAGGGATGGAAAGGGCAGAGAAGGCAGCGTTGGGGGAGAAGGTGGGGGAGGAGGAGGACCAGGGCCCGGGGAAGGCGGAGCGGTGACCCTGGGCGTGGGTGAGCCGCCATCCTCACGTGGATTTGCTGCTCTGCAGGTTTTCCACCGAGAGGATCCTAGCCTGGAACATCTTCCTCCTGTGCACATGGATCAGGCCTGGGACAGGGAAGGCGGGAACAGGAATGAGCCTGAGCCAGGAGCCCGCACAGCGGTGGCGGGGGCGGGGCTCGCTCGGGGCTCGCTCGGGTTTGCTCCGGGCGCACCTGGCAGCAGCTGCAGGCCCTCGTTCTGGGCACTCAGCCGGTACCGCTGGCGCTTCCAGCTGCGCTTGGGGCTGAATATATCCCGGGCGGCAGCCTTGGCGTCCTCTCCCACGCAGAAAGTCTCACAGGAGGCCTGAGGGTGAGAGGTGAGGGCTGAGGACCTGCCCCACCCCGGAGGAGCTGGGCCCGTGGGGACCCTAGCAACCTCCTGCCATTTGGGGTGGCGCGGGAATCAGGGCCCCCAGGCCCGAAGGAGATGAGGTGGACACAGACTGAGGCCCAGGCCAGGCCCAGGTACCTTGTTCTCCAGGCCGTTCTTTTTTTTTTTTTTTTTTTTTTTTTTTTTTTTTGCGGTACTAGGGATTGAACTCAGGGGCGTTCTACCTCCATGCTACACCCCCAGCCCTATTTTTTTAATTTTTTTGTGGTACTGGGGATTGAACTCAGGGATATTCTACCTCCAAGCTACACCCCCAGTCATATTTTTTATTTTTTATTTTGAAACAGGGTCTCCCTAAATTGTGGAGTGCCTCACTAGGTAGCTGAGGCTGGCCTCGAACCTGGATCCTCCGGTCTCAGCCTCCCAAATGCTGGGACTACAAGCGTGCGCCACCACGCCCGGCTCTCCAGCCCTATTTTTTATTCTTTATTTTGAAACTGGGTCTTGCTAAGTTGCAGAGGGCCTCACTAGGTAGCTGAGGCTGGCCTCGAACCTGGATCCTCCGGTCTCAGCCTCCCGAATGCTGGGATTGCAAGCGTGCGCCACCACGCCCGGCTCTCCAGGCGGTTCTATGGCTTGGCCGCTGCTCTGGGGACCCTGCTGTCTCCTCCCACACATAGTGCCTCGTCCCACTGCTAGTTATGTATCTAGGGAGTGGAGCCCAGTGCATGACATACAGGGGCTTAGTGAAGGCCGTGGTGTCTCACACTTGGGTTTGAATTTTTTTTTTTTTTTTTTTTTTGTGGTACTGGGGATCAATTCAGAGGCATTCATTCTACCTCTGAGCTACAACCCACCCCCAGTCCTATTTTTTTTGGAGGGGGTACTGAGGATGGAACCCAGGAGTCTTCTACCTCTGAGCTACACCCTCAGCCTGATTTTTTTTTTTTATTCTTTATTTTGAAACAGGGTCTCACTAAGTTGTGGAGGGTCTCACTAAGTAGCTGAGGCTGGCCGTGAACCTGGATCCTCCACTCTCAGCCTCCCAAGTACTGGGATTACAAGTGTGTGACACTGTGCCCACCTTCCCCCAGCCCTTGTTATGTTTTGTTTTGAACCAGTATCTTGCTAGGTTGCTGAGAGTCTCACTAAGTTGCCGAGGCTGGTCTCAAACCTGTGCTCCTAGGCGGGCCTGGTGGCGCACGCTTGTAATCCCAGTACTTGGGAGGCTGAGACAGGAGGATCCAGGTTCACAGCCAGCCTCAACTACTTAGTGAGGCTATCTGCAACTTAGTGAGACCTGGTTTCAAAAATAAGGAAAAAAAATAGGACTCGGGGTGTAGCTTGGAGGTAGAATGTCCCTGGGTTCAATCCCCAGTACTGCAAACAAACAAACAAACAGAAAAAAACCTGTGCTGCTCCTGTCTCACCCTCCCAAGTACTGGAGTTGCAGGCGTGTGCCACCACACCTGGCTGCATTTGAATTCTGACTCCTGCACTAGATTTTCCGTGCCTCAGTTTCCCCATCTCAACAACTCATTGGGTTCTGGTGAAGATTAAACAAGACACTATGTAAAGCCCTTAGCTCAGCGTGTGCAGATAATAAATGCTGTTTTACTGTGGGGCGGCAGGGCGGAGGGCGAGCGCGCCTTCTCTCTGTTTCTGATCAGGTACAAGTCTGGCGTCTGGCAGCTGCTTGAGAGCCAGGCCATGCCTGTGACTGGCTGAGCCCGCCACCGGCTTTTGTTACTGTTTCTCTTGTGGTGTGCACAGTCTTATATCTCTTCCTTCCTTCCGCGGCCCCCTCCCTTCCTTCCTATCCCACTGCCACAAGTCCTGGGAGGCCAGTCTTCCTGCTTCTCAGATACACGAACTGGTTTCACCAAAGTCACAGACCCAAGACGTCAAGTTGGATTGTGCAGGAGGCTGAGACTAGAGGGTCACAAGTTCGCTCTTTTTTTTTTTTTTTTTTTTTTTTTTTTTGGTACTGGGGATTGAACTCCGGGGCATTCTACCTCCGAGCTATACCCCCAGCCCTATTTTTTATTCTTTATTTTGAAACCGAGTCTCACTAAGTTGCAGAGTGCCTCACTAGGTAGCTGAGGCTGGCTGCGAACCCAGATCCTCCAGTCTCAGCCTCCCAAATGCTGGGATTACAAGCGTGCGTCACCATGCTCAGCTGGGTCACAAGTTCTTGCTCAGTCTCAGCAACTAAATGAAACCCTGTCTTAAAATAAAAATAAAAATAAAAGATCGGGAGCCAGGCATGGTGGTGCATACCTGTAATCCCAAGTACTTGGGAGGCTAAAATGGGGGATTGCAGGTTAGAGGCCAGAATCAGCAATGTAGTGAGACTCTCAGCAACCTAGCTGAGACCCTGTTTCAAAAAATAAATAAATAAAAAGGGAGCCGGGCATGGTGGCGTATGCTTGTAATCCCAGCATTCGGGAGGCTGAGACTGGAGGATCCAGGTTCGCGGCCAACCTCAGCTACCTAGTGAGGCACTCCGCAACTGAGTGAGACCCGGTTTCAAAATAAAGAATAAAAAATAGGGCTGGGGGTATAGCTCAGAGGTAGAATGCCCCTGAGTTCAATCCCCAGTACCACAAAAATAAATAAATAAATAAATAAATAAATAAAAATAAAAAGGGCTGGGTGGTGTAGTTTGGAGGTAGAATGCGCCTGAATTCAATCCCTAGCACCACAAATAAATAAGTAGAGAGTTGGAGATGTAAACTGGGCGTGGTAATCCAAGTAGTTGGGAGGCCGAGACTGGAGGATTGCAGGTTTGAGGTCAGCTTTAGTAATTTAGGGAGGCCCTGTTAAAAAAAGGCTGGAGGTTTAGCATAGAGGTAGAATACCTCTGGGCTTGATCCCCAGTACCAAAACAACAACAATAAAAACAAAAGAGTTGGGGATGTACTTCAATGAGAGAGTACCCATAAATAAATAAATGAAAACAAAAAAAAAAAGTCACGTATGGGCTTGTCTTGCTCCTTTTCTTTCTTTTTTTTTTTTTTTTTTGTGGTACTGGGGATTGAACCCAGGGGCATTCTACCCCCGAGCTACAGCCCCAGCCCTATTTTTTACTCTTTATTTTGAAACAGTCTCACTAAGTTGCGGAGTGCCTCACTAGGTAGCTGAGGCTGGCAGTGAACCAGGATCCTCCGGTCTCAGTCTCCCGAATGCTGGGATTACAAGCGTGCGCCACCACGCCCGGCTGTGTCCTGCTCCTTTTATCTACATCCTCTCAGTCTTATTTTCCATTCCCCTCTTCCCAGTCTGGGCCTGCCTCTCCAGCTCTGTTCGGCCTTCTCCTTCCCAGCAAACCCTCCACCTCCCTCCCCTCCTCCTGCTGTGCATCCAGACCTGCCGAGCTTCAGCTCTGAGTTCCGGGTGGACAGAGGCTGGGGCAGCCTGCACCCGACACTGCCAGCACCGGGGAGGCCCAGCCCCTGCACGGCTCCGGGCACAACCCCCAGATAGGCAGGGCTGGGCTGGGAAAAGTCACAGTTCCTGGGACCCTCCCCGGCCAGACGGCCAGACGATGCCTCTAGGGCAGGCACTGCCTGATGCAGGTTGACTTCCTGGGGTTCCTGTGCTGGCCTCCCCTTCAGCCTTGCCTCTGTCTGACCTTTTTTTGAGGTACTGGGGACTGAACCCAGGGGCTACCTTTCTACCTCTGAGCTACACCCCCAGCCCCATTTTTATTCTCTTTCTTTCTCTCTTTTTTTTCCCCCAGAACTGGGGATCGAACCCAGGGACATTCTACCTCTGAGCCACACCCCCCAGCCCTATTTTTAATTCTTTATTTTAAAACAGGGTCTTACTAAATTTTGGAGGGCCTCACTAAGTAGCTGAGGCTGGCTGCGAACCTGCAATACTCCTGTCTCAGCCTCCCAAGTACTAGGATTACAAGTGTGCACCACCACGCCTGGCTTTTCCTTCCTTTTTTCCTTCCTTCCTTCCTTCCTTATTTTTTTTTTTTTTTTCAGTACTGGGGATTGAACCCAGGGGCATTCTACCTCTGAGCTATACCCCCAGTTCTATTTTTTATTCTTTATTTTGAAACAGGGTCTCAGTAAGTTGCAGAGGGCCTTACTAAATAGCTGAAGCTAGCCATGAACCCGGATCCTCCGGTGTCAGCCTCCCAAGTACTGGGATTACAAGTGTGTGCCACCACACTCAGCCTTATTCTTTATTTTTGAAACGGAGTCTCACTAAGTTGTGGAGGGCCTCACTAAGTAGCTAAGGCTGGCCTCGAATCTGCGATCCTCCTGTCTTAGCCTCCTAAGTACTAGGATTACAAGAGTGTGCTGCCACGCCCGGCCTGTCTGACCCTCCTGGCCCTCTCTTTCCCTCCATCCTGCCTGCCCTGGGTGGGGTGCCCTGCCCTGCCCTGCACCCCTTCCTTGGTGTGCCTACTCACAGGGCTGGTGCAGCGCCCTTCTGCATGCCTTGCCCGCTCTTCACCGTCCTGTCTGGCTGGGTGTGGCATCTCTTGTTGGTAGGGCCATTTTGTCCACTACTCAGGACGGTGAAGTGGGGAGAGGAACAGAAAGGGGCTAGAGGATGAGACAGAATCGGGGAGGCAGTGAGCCTCCGGCCGCAGCACTGCAGGTCCCAGCGGTGAAGTCGGGACGGAGAGACCCAGGTTGGGAACATCACCATTCACTCACCTGGAAGGCGGCCTGCGCCCAGCCGCGGAAGGCCTCCTCCTGGCCGCACAGCTCGTCGCCCTGGCCCAGCTGCAGCAGCCGCTCTCCACCCAGCTCCTCCAGCCTGGTGTCCACCGCCCGAGCAAAGGCGCAGAAGTGGGGGTACGCCCGGGAGCCCAGCCCGAATACGCAGAACCTGGGGGGCAGGGAAGCGTTACTGGAGTCCCCCGAGCCAGCCCATGTCCGCCCAAGCAGCTTGGCCCTGCGCACCCCTGGGGAAGACCCCCGACCTGAGGGTGCCCAGGGCCCCTATTAGTGAGGACCCCCAACCTGAGGGTGCCCAGAGCCCCAGTGTACCCCCTTGGTGAGGACCCCCGACCTGAGGGTGCCCAGGGCCCCCGCGCTGTCCGTGTTACTAGACTCCTTCCTCTTCCGCCGCCAGGAGGTCACTAGTGGATCTGAGCAGGAGACGCTGTTGAAGCGCATTTTGTAACTCCTGGCAAGAGAAGACCAAGACCAGAGCGTTACTGGGGACTAGGGGCACAGCCCAGGCCTGGCTGGGGGCCGGCTTCAGGAGGGCTCCCGCTCCCGCGCAGGACGGGCCCTGCCTTTGGGTGGGACTGCGGGACAGGCTTGGGGGGCGTTCTGCTCTGCCTCCCGCCCTGTGAGGGAGGCCGACCTGGCCTCTCAGAGTCCTGAACCAGGGAAGGTCCCCGGGGAGGAAGGGGGAGGCCGGGGAGGGAGGACTTCCGGGGCTGAGATGGCGCCCAGGCCTCCTCCCTCTGTCCTCCAGCTTGTTGGGAAGGACTTTTGGCACGGGGCGGGTGGGCCCTCTTCGTGGCCTCCTTCATGCTCACTTGTGCTGCTCTGGCCGCGGGGAGCTGTTGTAGGGGCCGGACATCTCCATCAGGGCGGCGGCAAAACTCTGCCCACAGAAGGGGTTGCACCAGGGTTAGTCATGTTTTATTTCAAATTATACAGAGATTGAAACCTGTACCCGTTGGTCCTTTTTCTTTGTTAAGAATTTAAAATTTGTTTTGAAAAATATCAAAAGAAAATGCCAGCATTCGGGAGGCTGAGACCGGAGGATCCGGGTTCGCGGCCAGCCTCAGCTACCTAGTGAGGCACTCCACAACTTAGCGAGACCCGGTTTCAAAATAAAGAATAAAAAATAGGGCTGGGGGTATAGCTTGGAGGTAGAATGCCCCTGAGTTCAATCCC
>PVLC010016986.1:0-10835 GCA_004027655.1 Graphiurus murinus
AAAAAAAAAAAAAAAAAAAAAAAAATTAAAGTATAGAGAACAGAAACAGGACATATCCCTGGAACAGAACCATTAGTCTGGTATTCTTATGCCATTTTTCAGTTGTCTAAAATGAAACTTCAACTTAGACTCACTGATTTATAGGGAAAGAAGATTTTACTGGATGATTATAATGTGTTAAGAGCTATGTCACCTGCTGTTAAGTACACAGGAATTGCCCTTTGGGAATTTATTCTCTAAGAAAGAAACCATAGAGAATAATTTACAGACTATTGTGCCTCCATGAAGAATCTGCCATTTCATCACTGATAGGGATATCTGCTTAAGAAAATTTCTGGTAACATTTCTACAGGAAGTAAGTAATTATTTGAAGATCATGAAAATGGAAAAATATTTATGAATATAATCTTTAAGAATATTTACATATTTGCACATATATTTTTGAGACCATTGTCTGTACTCAGATGATTATCTTGGAGGAAAGGAAATAATGGTGTAAGAGTAGTGGAAAATGGAGAAAATAATTACTAATATATTAGTCAAAGGAAGTATATAACAAATCATCTCCTGCTAATGCAGAACTGGTAAAACAGTTAAAATAGTAACTAGAGGCTCAGCATTTATAATCTCTTGCAGAAGGTATACATTAAAATAAACTTTTGCTCTCTGATATTTATATCACCATTGAAACATATTAAGGATAAATTTACTAACTAATAATGTATCAATATTTAGTATTCCAATTAGTTCCAATGTTTTTTAGATATTAGATGTTGATGTATAAGATGGCAACAAGTGATACACTCTCAAGTGACTAAATGACATGATACAGTACAATCTCAGCAACAAAAACATGCAACTAAGTTGATATATAGAAAAGCCAGAAGAAAGACTACTGATGGTAAGCCAAATTTAAACAATGTGATATCATTATAATTTTAAACATTTAATATAAAAAATATCAAATATACAAAGTTATGAATAGGCACTTAGATTTCTATATAAAATCTTATTTTAGTCAATATTAGGATGTTAATTACACTAATTTAATAGAAACATTCAGCAGATAAGTCACCTGAATCTCTCATAGCTGATAAGAAAAGGAGACTGTAAAAACAATGATTTTCATATGTGGAGGGCAAAATGTGAATGGGTAGATCCCATTAATCAAAGCAGTAAAAAAACAAATTTAATGTGTTTATTTTTTAGCAGAATGTTGAGACATCTTTGAGGAAATAATTACTTTGGACATTAGAGATGGCACTGGAATTTGGCTTGGTCCTTTTGGTAAATGATTTTCTATATGCATAAAAATACATTAAGTTATTTAAAATCTTGGAACATGTAGTATCAATTTTGGGTATCTATCCTAAAATAAAGTCAAAACTTCAACAATTAAAAATATTCATGTGCAAAGATATTACATTGTTTTGCAAGTAAACATTTGAAAAGAAAAATTAGATTATCAAGGTAGAAGAATTGAATTGGGTTATATCACCTGAAAACAACGATCCAATAGCCATTTCACAGCACAGAAAATGATTATGCCACTTAATAGTTTGGTTACTTAAGTAATCATGAAAGTAAATAAGCATATATATTGATAAGCAAAGCCTGAAAATGCAACAAAAAGAGAATATGTTTACAGTAGGGTAGGAGGCTGTTTTCTTTTTTCCTTTCTTTTGACTGTTAAATTTATGTTGTTGTGATCACTATACATGCAAGTATATTCTTTATACAGAGACATATTCTGATTTGATTCCAAGAATATTCAGAATTGAAATGAACTTTAGGGATCACATTTTCAACTCTATCATTTCTATAATGAAAAAATAACTGAATTTTAATAGGTTTTAATAGATTATGGGAAGGTACAGTTGTTATTTTGCTACTTATATGACTTGTTTAAATTTTCTAAATTTTATCTTGAGCCTAAAATAGAGAATAAATCATTTTATAGGCATAATTATATCCCACAGCAGTATTTTACATATGGTGACAGGGACATGGGAAAAGCAAAAACAAGGGACATGCTCAATAGTTTTACTTCCATGAATTCTTTTCTATTATACAGAATGTTATCTGAATATGTGAACTAACACTTCTGAAGGCAAACTATGGAAGAAAATATTGAGTAAACTCAAGTGTTCCAAATACATGACCTGTGTACACTTTTCCACTTGTAATGGGCATGTATGCTAACTTAGAAGCATTGTGATTGAAAGTAGGGTAGCATTTTCTAAAAAGTTATATTTCTAAAAAGTAATATCTACATTTCTGCATAAGATGAATAGCTGTTAAAAAAGAAAAATGATCAATTTCTATGTAAAATAAAATTAACTTTCTAATTAATAAGCAAAAACCTGACAAGCAATAAAACTATTTGACATAAAAATGTCGCTTCTTTTATTAGTTTAGAGAAAAAAATATTTATTTGCTATATTTGTATCATCATTAAGCAACACTTCTTTGGAGGATTGCATATTATAAAATCTTTGCCATAATTTTGCAAATTAAACACTTAATAAAAGTTGCAAGTAAGGTATATCCAGGAATATTGATGATTACTTTGTATATATTTTAAGTGACTATATAATTTTTAAATGGCAAATACTAATTCTAATTCTAATGATTAAATAAACATCATTCCCAATATGATATTGTTTTGACACAAATAAGTATACCATTAAAGCATTTTGTATTACCTGAGTTTGTTCTTAATATGATACCTACATCATTAAAATGACTCATCATAAGAAGAAAGATATCACTAGCAAGCTACTATGTCTAGAGGAAAGAAAATACCGTTAAAAACAAATTTAGTTCTTTATCAAAGGGAAAAATAAACTTTTCTTTAATCAGTATTATTTTAAGAATTATGATAATTTGTATAAAGTGTTTAGCAGTAATGCAGTTAAATTTAGTACTCAATTAACTTTGATATTAATAAATATTAAGTCAAGGTATAACCTAGGGAGCTGTGACATTTCAGCAAAGTACAACTATTGTGTTTTTAAAATTTTTAAAAACCAGCTCTACTTGTTTTCTGTATTTTTTCACTTCCCCTTAAATATCTGGACTGAAATTCTATAGAATAGTACAGAAATGTTTTTATTCAGATTGAAAAACATGTGGATAACAAGTAATAATTTTATTGCATTCAATTTTCTGCTCACTGTTATACATCAAGCTTTAGATGAATACTTAAAGTATAGCAGGATCTCAATGAATATTCCATGAACTAGAAAGAGAGAAAGAGTACTCCCAAACTCATTCTATGAAGCCAACATAACCTTGATACCTAAACAAAATAAAGATACCTCAAGGAAAGAAAATTACAGATCAATATCCTTCAACATAGATGCAAAATTTCTTAATAAAATACTAGCAATTCACATTCAATCAAAACAAGAACATAGTACACCACAATGAAGTTAGTTTCACTCCAGGGAAGCAGAGTGGGTTGAAGATAGGCAAGTCAGTAAATGTAATCCGTCACATAAACAGAACAAATGACAACAACAACATGATCATCACAATAGATTTAGAAAAAGCATGTGACAAATCCAACATCCATTCATGCCAAAAACATTGAAGAAATTATGGACAGAAGGAACTTACTTCAGCATCATAAAGACAATATATGGTAACTCCAAAGCCAACATCATACTGAATGGGAAAGGATTTCCACTATCACTACTCCTATAGAATATAGTACTTGAAATTCTAGCCAAAGCAATAAGGCAAAGAAATAAAAGGGATACAAATGAGGAAAGAAAGTAAAACTACCTATATTTGCAACTGACATGATTCTATACTTAGAAGATCCAAAAAATTCAACTAGAAGCCTTCTATGGTTGATAAATTTAGCAAAGTAGCCAGATACAAAATCAATTTATAACAATCAATGGTTTTTTATACATCATCCATGAATTCACTAAAAAAGAAATCCAGAAAACAATTCTATTTTGGGGCAAATAATTATATCTAGATTTTTTTTCTCATGCAAATGATCAAAGATGTGAATTTTAAAAATATAGGTCATTTTCCACTATGGAAACTGGCCACTCCAGACCCTCTCTCTGAAGCATAACTTCATTGCATGCAATTTTCCACTCCAGAATGTAAGCCATTCCAGACCCCATTTTCTCTGGGACATAACTCCCTTAAGCATAGCCTTCTTTTATACTGGCACCCACTTCCCTAATAAACCTCTTATATTACCCTAAAAATTTATTGTATGCTTTATTATATGATAATTTTGAAATCTTTCCACCATAACTAAACTGTCTCTACAGTATCTATCCAAACATGAGAATACATGAGAAGTGACTTGTTAGTGCTAAAAAAAAATCATATTCTCAAATAATTTGAAAGATAAATTGGAGTCATTCACTTAAAAAGTCTCATGGATGTGGTGAGGATATAGCTCAGTGGTAAAGTCCTTGCCAGTGTGCACAAGGCCCTGGATTACATCCCTAGCCCCACAGGGGGAAAAAAAAGGCTTATCACATAACTACAGTGTTTCAGAAATTGGACCAATAGGGCCAGTTATCATATAGCTTCTGGGCTATCATTCATATTGTAAATGAAATAAATCGATCCTCATGGTGTGTGCAATTCCAACAAGATATGTGTGGTGACCCTCGTTACAGAAGCCATATGGAGATGAATGGGATCTGATCTGTCCTCAAAGTTGCTAATGGAATGCAGAGCATGTAGTTAAATGCATTGGACTGAGGTACAGAGTGCAGCAAAACATATGGCATTTCTACTGAGAAAAATGACAATAAAAAGTTGTTAACAATCACCAAAATAGGTGGGTGTGGTGATGCACGTCCACAATCCCAGTACTTGGGAGGCTGAGACAGAAAGATTATAGGTTCAAGGACAGTATCATCAACCTAATGAGATCCTATTTCAAAACAAAAAATATATATATATAAAGGGCTATGGGGTATAGCTGGAGGTAAAATGTCCCAGTGCCTCCAAAAGAAAAAAAATTACATAAGCCTAAAATTGATCATTCCCTTGCTGTGTCTCACTAGTATTTTGTTTATACTAACATTCTCTTGAAAACAATCTGCTAACCTCATTTGCTCTCTATAATCAGTCATTCTATTATAACTAAGAAATTAATGTCAAATTTGTAATACTCACATCAAGATCATCCTTAGCATTGTAGTAGACAACTTCATTGCTCTACAGAAAAGAAGAGGAGTACATTACTGATTATAGTAAAAAGAAATACCGTATCAAACATTGAATACATTATACATATTTAAAATAATAAAACTCTTTTTATATTCCATTCACAATATAGTCCATAGAAATCTAAAAAGATTAGCCAATATTTTCTAAGAACAAAGATAGTATATCAATGACATTAGAAAAGTACATTTTGCATTGGCAAAAAGATGAGTATACGATTGAAAACAATTTGTCAAGAAAAAATAATATATCAAATGTATCAACACATACATTTAAACATACACATACACACATATATATTAAATACTAAACAGAATAACTTAAGCAGGTAAGATAAATATCTTATAAATTTTTGTTAAAACTAGGATTTTATATTTAAATATAAAATTATATATATAAAGTTATATATATATAAAATTATATATATATATATATCTTCAGTATTGAAATGATACTTGAAGAAATGTGTTTCTATGCAATATTGGCAGAAATTTCCTCATGAGGTTCAGATGAGGAATCAAGAGTAAATGGATTCAGATAACAAAACATCAGATTATCTAACACTCTAATATTCTCATATTCTAGCAAAGTAGTGAATTAGCATTGGCTTTTAGCAAAACAAATGAATAATCCTTCTAGATACCAATGTTGCTGGAAAATATCATAAATATAAATTAGTGCTACAAATTATGTTATAGAGGGAATATAATAACTATCAAGGAATAGTTATTTTAATAGTCTCTCAAGCCAGTCCATGCACTGTAAACTAATCTACCCATTCTCTTCTCTCTTTCGTTTCTCTTCCTGAATTGATTGCAGATACAGTCCCTCTTCTATTTCTCCAGTCGTAAGTTGAACACTATGTAAAGATGTATTTTTCTCTGCCTTTTAAAAAATATACACATAAAACACTCTAAAATTTTATTAGAAGCAAACACAAAATGCAGATTTTTTTAAAGGAAATCACCAGAGAATATTCATTAATAAATGTATATAAAAGTATATTGAAAAAAATCACTAGGCGGGTGTGGTGGTGCATGCTTGTAATCCCAGTACTTGGGAGGCTGAGACAAGAGGATCACAAGTTTGTGCCCAGCCTCAGCACATTTGTGAGGCCCTCTGCAACGCAGCGAGACCCTGTTTAAAAAAAAAAAAAGAATAGGGCTGAGGGGTATAGCTTAGAGGTAGCATGCACTTGGGTTCAATCCCCAGTACCACACACAAAAAAAGTAAAACTCACTAGTTAAGATAATAATAGATATCACATATGAAAAAACACTCCATAGTCATTACATTAGAAAACAGGATAAAATTGTCATTTATTGGAAGAACCTCACAAAGCCTTGATGTATGACTGTACTTATAGGTCTCCAGGAGTAAAATATAGATTGCTTTTTTTTTTTTTTAATTTAGTTGGCACAGAAATCATCCCCTGCCCTGATTGTTTGAAACATTACCATGAAGATATGTAAAATATATGTCAATGTGGTGACCAAACCAAAAACTATATTGATATTAAAATATATACTTCATAAAACTAAAAGTCCATAAGCTACAACTTCTTTCCCTTAGAATCAACAGAACTTTCAGAAGTATCATTTGATTTTTTTAAAAGTAGCTGGAGAATCTTAACATGCAAGAATTTCTAATTTTTGAAACATTTCATATAGCATTAATTTTTTAACAAGAGTTAAAATACAGAATCAGATTTTATCACATGCACAAAATAAGGGAATCTTCCAAATCCACCTGAAACTCAAATCTAATTACTAATTTATTTATCTCACTTGTAACTCTATAATTTATACTTAAAAGACAATCTTCAGTTCACAATATGGATTCCAGCAAGCATTAGAGCAATAAGTAAGTTTATCTTCATTTTAGATTTCATTTTGTGCCAGTCTTGCTTATATTTTCAGAATTGGAGCATGTAGAAAACAAAGTGAAACTGCATTAAATTCCAAGCTGTCCAACATCATCTTTCAAACAGAAAAACACACACTTGTATGCACTTACTGCTGTGCCAAGAAATATATGGCAAAATGTGAGTAGAATAAGTTAAATATATTTACTCCTATCTTCTAGTAAAATATTGGATACAGATCATTTGCATAAAATAACCTGTGTGTGTAGAATTACACTTGGTTCATAGTAGAATTGACTAAACTAGTTAGTCAAATTTTTAATATATTCAACCATGTGAAGAGAGTACTTATTAAACCTAAAATTATGGATAATCCATATACTATCAGGAGAGGGTACAGCTATGATAAGGAAATGCAAGAATGAACTTGAAACAAGTATTTTGATTCTATTAAGATGCATTGTAGCCAGGCGTGGTGGTGCATGCTTGTAATCCCAGCATTTGAGAGGCTGAGACCAGAGGATTTGGGTTCGCAGCCAGCCTCAACTACCTAGTGAGGCCCTCCACAACTTAGTGAGACCATGTTTCAAAATAAAGAATACAAAATAGGGCTGGGAGTACATCTCAGAGGTAGAATGCCCCTGAGTTCAATCCTCAGTACCACAAAAAAAAAAAAAAAAAGATGCATTGTGCATGAAATTAAATTATAAAATTAAAGTAAATACAACCTAAGTTTGAGAATTTCCAAAAAAAAATTTTTTACTGTATTTTATACAAAAGCCTGTTACTTACCTTCTCTTTCAGAAACCATATATTGCTTCTAAAGCTTATTAAAAATGTGTATTCTGAAGCTGGGTGTGGTGGCGCACACTTGTAATCCCAGCATTCGGGAGGCTGAGACAGGAAGATCCGGGTTCGCGGCCAGCCTCAGCTACTTAGTGAGGCACTCCGCAACTTAGTGAGACTCGGTTTCAAAATAAAGAATAAAAAATAGGGCTGGGGGTGTAGCTCAGAGGTAGAATGCCCCTGAGTTCAATCCCCAGTACCACAAAAAAAAAAAAAAAAAAAAAAAAGAAAATGTGTATTCTGAAGTTTATTTATTTATTTATTTATTTATTGCAGTACTGGGGATTGAACCCAGGGGCATTCTACCGCTGAGCTACAACTCAGCCCAATTTTTTATTCTTTACTTTGAAACAAGGTCTCACTAAGTTGCAGAGGGCCTCACTAAGTAGCTGACGCTGGCTGTGAACCCAGATCCTCCAGTCTCAGCCTTCCAAGTACTGGGATTCCAAGTGTACACCACCACGCCCGGCTTGAAGTTTATTTAAATCTTATACATTTGCACATGCTTTCCAAATTGGGGAAGACTTAATTCCATAAACTGATTTTTTAAAAGTGAACTGAGGGAAAATGCAGATAGAACTGTAAATATATGGATATATATGTGTTATACAAATTATCTAGATATATATGTTTTATATAGAATATATATTAAGATATATGCAGCTATGTTAGTCTAGTTAAACAATACTTTATGCTAAAATCCATACTCCTCCATGTAACTGGCATTTCATACACATATTTTTTAGTTTATTTGTTGCAATGTAATTATGTGTAAGATTCAGTGATATATTCACAAATGCACATGACATCTCTTCATGTGTTTCTCTCTGCACCCCACCCACTTCCCACATGATACCATCATATATAATCATAACATTTAGTCTGTTACCTTCCTCAAGCCTCTTTTTCCTCCATGTCTCCTTCCTTCCCTGATCTCCTTGCATTATGTTATTTTACTGGTCTTTGTCCTCATTTTCATAAAATCCCTTTTCAATTTTCTCTCTAGCTTCTACGTAGAAGAGGAAGCATGTGGTCCTGAACTTTGAGACTGGTAGAACTCACTTAGCATAATGTTCTTTATTTCCATCCATTTCCTGCAAATGATGTAATTTTGTTTTTCTTTATGGCTGAGTAGAATTCCATTGTGTGTGTGTATATATTCATATATATACACATTTTCTTTATCAATTCATTTTTTGATGGATGGACATCTAGGTTGATTCTATAATTCGGCTATTATGAATTGTGCTGCCATGCATGTATTGTTATAATATTCTGACTTCAATTCTTTTGGGAGGATACCAAGGAGTGGCATAGTGGGGCCATATGGTGGTTTCATTCCTAGTCTTTGAGGAACTTCCATACTGATTTCCATGGTGGTTGTAGTAATTTATAATTCTACCAACAGAATATAAGCATTTTTTCCCACATTCTCTCCAGTTTTTATTATTATTACTAATTGCCATTCTAACTGGAGTTAGATAGAATCTCCCTGTAGTTTTTATTTGTATTTAACTAATTGCTAATGATGAATACTTTTTTTTTTTTTTTTTTTTTTTTGCAGTACTGGGGATTGAACTCAGGGGCATTCTACCTCCGAGCTATACCCCCAACCCTATTTTTTATTCTTTATTTTGAAACCGAGTCTCACTAAGTTGCAGAGTGCCTCACTAGGTAGCTGAGGCTGGCCGCGAACACGGATCCTCCGGTCTCAGCCTCCCGAATGCTGGGATTACACGCGTGGGCTATTTGTATTTCTTCTTTTAAGAAGTATCTATTTGGAATTGCCCATTTAATTGTATCATTTATGGAGTGTGTTATTATTATTATTATTTTTTAGTTCTTCATATATTCTGTATATTATTCCTACATGAAAGGGGTAGCTGGCAACATTTTTTTCCCAAAAAGATTTTCTCCTATTCTGTAAATTCTCCCTTTCTGCTCTTGATTGTTTACTTTCTTGTGCAGAAGCTTTTAAATTTTATATCATCCTATATATCTATTTCCGATTTTATTTCCTAAGACTTGAGGATCTTATTCAGGAAGTTTCTGTCAGTGCCTATATGTTGAAGAGTTGGTTCTACATTTTCTTGTAGTCATTGCAGTTTCTGGTTTAATTTCTAGGTCTTTGATCCATTTTGAGTTGATTTCTGTGCAAAATGAGAGATGGCGGTCTACTTTTCCCAGTAACATTTGTTGAAAAGGCATTTTATATTTATACTTTAAGAGAGCTTCATTTCTTACAGGATCAAAAATAATACAAGAACAAATGTGTTTTTATAGAAAACAACAAAATGATGAAGGACTTAATCAAATATTTGTGCTACACAGGTCAAGAGGATAATAAAGACTTTAGTAGAATATGCAACTGATTACAACCAGTGCTCAACAACTACGATGCTCCTTTTAGCTTAGGAGCATTTTTCTTTGCCTCCTATCATAAATATACTTTTATTTATCAAACCTCAAACCTTCCATTGGTAGCATGAACATTGCATTATTCTCTTATTACATGTAATAAGAGAGCTCAGCTGGTGAATTTGATTAAGGACAGACTCATAGGGGGGATCAGAATTTGAAGAAAGTGTAACTTGGTTACACAGTAATCCTTTATGGCAAAAAGGCATTAAAATATATGCAAATATTCATAAAGCATTTAATTTTTATAACCATGTGAAAATATTTTTCCAGTCCCAGTTCATCATATTTTCTTAGAGAAAATTGTGATGATTTGTTTGGATTTTTTGATTAGATAGTTTCAGAATTATTTGGCATAGAAATTATTTTAAGATTGAGAAAAATCATAATTGGGCGAAACAGCAATTCTCTTTCATATCATATTTATATTTATAGCTATCTTCCCTGCTACATAAAAATATATATTAAGATATGTGCAGCAATGTTAAACTAAATT
>PVLC010016986.1:18530-34766 GCA_004027655.1 Graphiurus murinus
GGGGGGGGGGGGGGGGGAGGGAGAGGAGAATGTTTTCTGCAATCCTTTGATAAGTTTGTTCTTTTCCCTTGTGAATATCCAACAGAACTTAGAGACATCTATAAATCTCTGACATCTGTACAATCAGGTAAAACTGTAAAAGGGAGAACCTATAATTATTATTTTCCCTTTGGTCTTGAAAGGTCAAGTCAAAGTATTTTCATTTAGCCCAGAAAAAATAACCTTTTTCGAGGATACATGTTTAAGATAACATCCTCAAGCTTGCCTACATTATCAATCTCTTTATATATACAATAGGCAATCTGGCAATCTCTCTGGTATGGCATGTATTGAGTACCACAGATCAACTACTGCAACTTTCCATTAATAAAATGACACTCATTTATATTTAACTAAAGTAGAAATCATAGATATCACTATTTTGTTTTGTTTTGCGGTACTGGGAATGGAACCCAGGGACATTCTACCTCCAAGCTACATCCCCAGCCCTAATTTTTTTTATTCTTTATTTTGAAACAGGGTCTCATTAAGTTGCTGAAGGCCTCACTAAGTAGCTGAGGCTGGCCAGGAGCCCAGATCCTCCAGTCTCAGCCTCCCAAGTACTGGGATTACAACCATGTGCCACTACAACCAGCTTGTTTTTTGTTGTTGCTTTGTTTTGGTACTGGGAATTGAACAAGGTGGTGGTGGTGGGGGATTCTACCCCACAGCTACACCTCTAGCTCTGATTTATTTTGAAAGAGGGTCTCACTAAACTAAGTTAATGAGAGTCTCACTACTTTACTGAGGCTATCCTTAAACCTGAAATCCTCCTGTCTCAGCCTCCCAAGTACTAGGATTACAGGTGTGCCCCAACATGCCCAGCTACTGTGTTTTTTATAGGGGAATATCAATTATGGCTATGTTTTAAATACTCTGCAAAAATAATTGCTGACATTAAAAAGAAGGGAATGCTACTTTAGAAGAAATAAATGGACATTTTAGAAGCATTTCATCCTATCTGAATAATATATAGTTGCTTTGGAAACAAAAAATTCTAGTAGCCTATATTTCATTAGCCTAGTTTTAGTAACTATATCTAATTTTTAAAGGAGAGGCAAAAAAAATTCTGTGGAACATGTTTCGTTATAGACATATTTTAATAAATTATTCATTCTTAGTTTCCTACTACATTCTTTAGAAAATACAATCTTTCTTTTAGAGTATTAAATAAAAAACCTTTATTATTATCAAAGAGTCAGACAAATTGTTTCAAAGAAAGATGGAATGATGCAATGTAGGTATACTAAATTTAGAATAAAAAGACCTACATCCCATTCGTTGGTCCAATTCTCAGCCTGCAGCAGTAAAGAATTAATCTATCCAAAGTTGTTTTCCTTCTCAACAACTAGGCAAACAAGTCCAACTTCAAAGTGTTGTAGTGATAATTTAATTTTATGACTTATCTGAAATAACTTTATAAATTTTAAGAGGATATATATATAAATAATATTTCAAACTCAATATTAAGTCTTTTATACAATTATAATCAAGGTTCTTATTAAGTATTCATAATATATTTGTTTAATTTTATACAAATCAAATGCAAAGGTCAAAATACCAAATAAAAATGTCCTTTTGTTAAAAAAAAAAGGATTTTAGCTAAGTAGAAATAATAAAATTTGATTGTTTTTAAACAAGAAATTGAGGTTGTAAAAAGATGTGCCAATTAGCTGAAGGATTTGCCCAAATTAACTTATTTCAATCTTAAGAAGCTGGTGTCACAACAGTGGAGATCAAAAATATTGCAGAGGCATGGAACCAATGTAGAGTTGTCTACATTTTAAACTATGACTGCAGATGTGTTGGTGAACAAAGGAACACCATCCACATAAGGCATCTTTTGATCACACTGCCTTCTTTCTAGCACATAAGAAACCCAGTATGAAAAATATTTTACATTTAAAGAATCAAGCAATTTCAAAGGCAATATGCAGGTGAGAAGAATGAGGAGAATGTATTAGCACTTAATTAACCTTAACAGACACCAGAAGTGATTTCCTCTCCACAAAATTAGAAGTCAGGGTTTTTCCCTCCCATATGTTATAATTTGGATTGCCTTCATGGATGATTTGTTTAATAAAAAATATAGCAGATCCCAAAATACCCAAGGGTATGTATAATATATGTTAGTATTTATAATATAGATTTGTTAGATAAAACACAGGACACTCAATCAAATTTGAATTTCAGATAATGAATTTTATCTAGTAAAAGCATGTTCCAAACTTATGTAAAAGGCAGAGCTGTTTATCAGAAATTAAAAAATAACTGGGTATCCAGTATTTTATGTGCTGAATCTGGAAACCTAAATTTATAAGGTGATAAGATTCAATTGTATCCTACATATGCATTTGTGTGTAGATATGTGTGTATACACATACATGCACACACACATACATACACATATGTAGTTATTTCTGATAACTTTTATTTTATTTTTTTTAATTTTTTTATTTTTAGCACGGATTTTTATACATTTCTTAGGTACAACAGGGTTAATCACACATCTTTGTTGGGTACAAGCTAGTATAGGTAAAGACATCCATGCACACATTTCTCATTAACCCTTCCCCAATTAAAATTTAGTGTTTTTGCAGGAAATTTTAGGGGAAAGAAAGGTGCTCTTATCACTATACACTAGCTTTGAAAGAAAGGTTTTGTGTGTGTGTGTGTGTGTGTGTGTGTGTGTGTGTGTGCGCGCGTGTGTGTTGCAAATCTGGAATAACTCTTTCATCCAATATATTATATATTTCAATAGTACTTCCAACTTTACTTATAGAAGAATTAAAAAAGCACTCTATTTAATTTTTACTTTGTAATACACAAGGGCAATTATATTAAGATTGTTGCATTAATAATTTAGTAGTTTACCAACTTTTGATGATTTGAAAAAACTCAAGAGGTAAAGATGGCTGTAACATGTTGCTGATCACCTAGGTTGACTTCCATGGCCTGACCAGCCAGTTAGTTACATGCTCATGTTCCAAATATAAACCATGTGATCCTTCTAAACACACAATATCAAAGGAATGACTTTCCCAAGCAGAAGCCATTCCTGATATTAAAAGTACATGAAAAGCTAAGCCCTTGGCAGATCCTACAAACTATTTTAAGTGATGCTGAAGTAATTTTCTTCTTTTTGAAGTTTTTGTTGCTACCAGTTTTTTTTTGTTTTGTTTTGTTTTGTTTTTTGTTCTTGTTGTTAGATGACTAGAAGCCTAGATTCCTCAGGGATTCATGAAAAGATTCAGAACTATCTAAGATAAAAATTCTGAATACTTAAAATTTGTAAGCTAAAGGCGAAGTAGTTATTTATAAACAAAACAAAGCAAACCTGCAAAAGCTATGTGATATATTATGTATAATTAATAGCATAAATATGTATTTGTTCTTAGATCGCACTTTCAGTGAGCAAGTTTAGTTAGTTTATACACTATACTTTGAATTTCTGTATGGAGATAATTGCTCAATTCACAAACGAAAGCTGCTCATTGTGCCATTTTCTCCAACCTTCACTGAAATGATGTGTGGATCTAGAGTGGTATCTAAAACTGACAAATGATATAAAAGGGTATACTAGACTATAAGATATTTACATGCATAATGTAAATGTATTTGTGCCAAAACATCAGATTTATAGATTCTGATACCCTAAAGCCTTTATGTACCACATGCATTGATACTGTTTGATGACTCCTTGATATTTAATTGACTAGTCATTAACTTATAACTTGATTGTGTGTAGTGATGCTAAGAAAGCTGTATTTGAAAAGCTGTTATTTGTCTAAATCTCTTTCCATCCACCAACCTTCATTAAACATCATTGTCCTAAGATATATAGTTACATTCTTAGAGCACACTATAAAACCAGCTATTGAACCAGACAGTTAGAATAAATATTTCAGCAATAATAATTAAAATAAGTGCTTAGAAGGAAGAAAAAGAAAATTGTTACTGAACCTATAATCCAGTAATTAAGCATTAAATTTAGCCTTAAGCTTCTTGACAGACTGGGAAAAAAGGAAATCTTGATCAGTAGCATCACCGTCCTTGTCTAATGAAAAGGATAAATGAGATTTTGCCTACAGCAATATGCTTCTTCATGTAATCAAAGCTGTAGAGCAGTGAGGAAACATAATGGGCATAGAGTCAAAGGAGTTTTTTCAGCAAACACCAAAAGATTCTTCAAATAGTGTCTGGCTCTTTTGCTTCATAGATGGCATATATAATGAGCATTATATATTTGTATAAAAGGAAATAGACAATGTCTAATTCTTTGAATTTTTAAAATATATTTGCAACTGCAAAAAATATAAGTTAAATGGTAAATAAATGTGTGTTTTGGCTGAGCATAGTGGCACATACCTGTAATCCCAATACATGGGAGGCTGACAGAAGGATCCCAAACTTGTCAGCCTCAAAAACTTAGTGATGCCCTCAGTAATTAAGCAGGACTCTCTCTTACTTAAAATAAAAAGGGCTGGTGGATGTAGCTCAGAGGTAGAAAGCCCCTGGTTCAATTCCCAGTACCAAAAAGAAATGTATGTTTTGTACATGTTCAGATGAGGAAAGAGAACCTGAACTAACCAATATTCATTTTTCTTTCCATCAATAGAAAGAATAAAATATGCACAAAAAACATACACATGATCACATAAAAACTGACAAGAAATGTGCCACATTTAAGGAAATATAAAATGAGATTCAAACCAGGAACACCAGTTGACCGTCATATGAAGTAAAACAAGATATAAACAATATTGAAAATAATCTGATGTTCATTTATTATTTAATAAGGAAATCTATACCATCTCATGCAATACTCATCACAAATATTAAGGTATACATTATTACAATATTTAGAGAAAGAAAGGGAGGCTCAAGGAGTTAAGCCAAATTTTCAAAGTTAGTAAACATTCAAAGTTAGTCAGCAAATTTCAAAAGAAATTTGAACCCTGGTCTGTCTAATATCATGGCTCACATGACCTCCTCTAGAGCAAATTATTCCCCATTTTCATTTACTAATGCAATACTAGTACACTGTGTGTTTTTATATTTAGGGTATAAATATATTGATAAATAAAATAAGCAACTTTAGTTAGAAAATACTAAATTCAGAACCTCTCAACTTCTCTATAAAAATGTTCCTGCCTGATAAGCTCCCCATGTGGTATTTTTTGCCATTAGCAAAAGAAAATTGGTTCATCATAGTTAGAATTTACTCAAAAGTAGTCTCTGCTTCCTCAAGGCTTCCTGATTTTTGCCAGCCAGGCCAATTAGATACTGAGGGATAAAGGGGGAAAAAAAGAAAGAAAGAAGACAGTCAAAGAAAAGAAAAACAGAAAAGTGAAAGAAAAAAGAAAACAAAATTTCATCAGCATGAGTAAATCACTGTCTTCATTACTAGGTATTTGACTAGAAACCAGTTGAAACAAACAAAACAGCTCAAAACAGCTGAGAAGCTCAGGGACCTCGGTCAGCAAAGTGCACCATTCACAATAGCCAAATTATAGAATCAACAGATGAATAGATCAAGAAAATGTGGTATTAGACACACAATGAAATATTACTCAGCCATAAAACAGATAAAATTATGTCATTTGCTGGAAAATGGATGAAACTAGAGAATATTATGCTAAGTGAGATCAGCCAGTCTCAGAATGTCAAGGTTTCCAGCAGGGTGGGATCCAGAGGGAAATACCATGTGTCATGTGCACGTATGTTTGTATCACTTTGAATTTCACTATGATGTAAAATTGCAATGCACCAATAAAAGTATAAAAAAAAATATGACTATGTATAGATAAGGACATTCAGCAGTATATTCACCTTGATACTGTCAAGTCATGCGTTAATATTATTACCCCCTCAACTAACTCTTACAACACTGAATTAACTAAAAAAAAAAATAGTTTAGAACTACAAATGAATTTTATATCACTCAAGACATGGTACTTATTAATTTATACCCCAACACGTAGTGATATAACATCTAATGGTTTAACCTTTTTTAAAAAATGATTTTAAGTAAAATATGTCTGTATGCTATGTGGTCAACTTAATTTTCCACACTTTGGGCTTAATTCAGAAAACTCAGCTTTTGAATTTACAGTCAGTACCAATAATACCTACTTAATTACTTGTTTTGTTGACTTCTCTCTACTCTAAGTTTCTATTTACTTTTGCTACCAGTTAGCTCAGCAGGAAGCTCTTTGTAACCAAACTGCCTGGTCACAAATAAAGCCCCAGGGGACCTTGAAAGCAGTTCAAGTTAGAGCACTGCTATAGATCAAGCCTTCCCAGGAGAGAAGGGGGAAATCAATCTTGAAGCAACTCAGAACTCAGTTCTAATTTTCTGTGTAATCCACTTTCACTCTATATTCTCAAATAATGTAATGATACTACTTCCTTTAAGAAAGGAAATCATATCTCCTCTCCATTTAGATTAACTGCATCTCTTTTAAAAGTACATAATTAAGAACTAGGATTTTCAGTGTAAAAGCAAACAAACACATTTTTTCTACCCCAAAGGATTCATATGTATAATATAAAGTAGTAACCAAGCTACCAATCACAATTTTTATTTTATTTTATTTTTTTGAAGTGGGATGAGGAGAGGGGTTGAATATATGGATGGGTTGTTTTCTTTCCTCCAAGAGTTAAATATGGTTGGACTTTTTCTCAAGTCTTAAATTTTAGTTTCCACGTTACCAAATTGAGTAGCATTGACATAATTAAGTAGACTTCCTAACATCCTACACAATAGATGTTTGATTCCTTTGAAATAAAATATTTTGACAAATTTAATTTGCTCAATGGTCACCTTGAATTACACATCTCTTGAAGAATTTTAAAGCTCTTGGAAGATATGACTCTTCATTCTCAAACACAACTCTGAATTACAGTGCAAAGGCCCTTCATTCTGAATTCACAAAGCTTTCATTGTGGCCAAAGGATGCTCTTGTCTCTACACTTTGGCTTTTCTTGTCATACCTGTTTATTCTGAGACACAAAGCCTGGCTCAAGATCATTTATAATCATCTATGAAATATCCTTGACATTTTAAAAGCACTGAGAACAGAAATATTACAAATAGAACATACAAAGCCCCCATGCCGGAGAATCTGGTCTTCTAAATTTCCAAACAGTCTCTTATATGCATTCAGATATGAAAGAAAAAAGTGTGACAAAAATGGCATATGGTGTGGTTTTACTCATTTATGTATTAAAATTATCTACTATTACTTCCACTATTGCTTCTTGACACCACAAATAAAGAAAAGACCATGAGGTAAAAGAAATCATTGGGATTAAAATCTAGGTTATTGAGTTAATAAAATAACTACAAATCAGAGTTTCAGGGAAAAATAAAATTGAGAAACCTCTGGGAAGCCTCGGGAATAACATCTACAATATTAAAAGAACGAAACATTGATGGCTTCTGTCAGGTTCCTTCATCTCCCTCTGGCCAAAGCAATAGGCTTATGTCATCTTGAATATACAGTTTGGTCATTTTCACTTAGCACAAGAAATATGAAAAAAGTTCAGCAGCAGAACCAAATGAATACTTTAGACTTATGACAACTTAGATCCTGAACCTATTTTCTCCAGAGAATAACGAATTCTCTTAATTTCAAGACTAAATATCTTAAGACCATAAACATCTCAGATTTTCAAATCGAAGTGAAAAAAATATAAAATGTATTAGACTTCATCAATTGCAAGTATTAAGATAATAGAATTCCAATATTCATGCAAACACTCAGATTGCTGGAAATGTTTTCAGGATATTTCAAGAACTTAAAATGGTGCAGGATATCTATCTACCTGGACATACATTTGCAAGGAATAAGAATACAATTTACCAAAATGGATATTCTTTCTGTGCTCTCTTTGTTACTTAATATTTCACATGTATTAATTTTGGGAATCTTTAAAAGTATTTTTCAATAGAGAAATAGCACTTTAGAAAGCATAATTGGTGACAATGAAATATATCCATTATGTATGTGTGACAGGTGTTTGCTGAAGGCAGGGCGTGTGTCATGCCTTGCAGATTCTACTACAAAACAAGCAGGGCAAATGTAAACTAAATTTCATAAAACTTCAGTTGTTTAATAGACTTTGGAATATATTTAGTTTTAAATAAGGTGGCATTATTTATAGTTTAAGCTTGATTCTCTTTTAAAGAACTTCAAATACTTTAAATGAGTTATTTCTATTAAGTAGCAAAATAACTGCTGTTAAGACCAATATCATTCCCATTTTATTTATAAAAAAAACTGATTTAAAGATTAAACAATTAAAAGTTACACAATGCAGATAAACTTTGGCCCCTTGTCTGGCAATCCTATTTCTTAGAGTATGTTACATGATTCCAAAGATAATTAGACAATGAAATATTCTATTGGATGAATTGAGGTCAGAAGCACATTGTGCTGTGTAACCCAATGTCTCATGTGCAAATAGTTACTTTAGGATATCAGTTTAAATATCACAATATTTTCTATTCTGTATTTTGTATTGGTTTACATTATATTTTCATTTATTCATATTTTCTAGTAAGTTGTTTAAAAGTGGAATTTAGACTAGCTTGCCACAGCCAGGCGTGGTGGCACATGCTTGTAATCCCAGCATTTGGGAGGCTGAGACCAGAGGATCCGGGTTCACGGCCAGCCTCAGCTACCTAGTGAGGCACTCTGCAACTTAGTGAGACCTGGTTTCAAAATAAAGATTAAAAAATAGGGCTGGGGGTATAGCTCAAAGGTAGAAAGCCCCTGAGTTCAATCCCCAGTACCACACACACACACACACACACACACACACACACACACACACACACAAATAGAATAGATTGCCAATATCTAGGAAAAAAATACTCAGGAATACTCTCGTTGAATATTTCTTGTTTGGGTTTTAAAAATGTGGTTAATTCTACTACTACCTGTTTTTTATTTTTTCCTATTAAATTCTACCTCTAAAGAACATCAAAATAAATAAAAATAAATTCCAATAAATGAAAGTGACAATCATCCTATTTCAACAACACAACTCATGACTTAATCAAACTCACCCAAGGCTTGCACATTTCTTGAACACTAAAAACTCTCTGTAATGCACAAATTAATTTTGTAAGGTATTTGAGACCACTCATCTATCTGGAAACTCTAAACTACCTCAGCATCTTCCATCAAATTAAGATCATTTAGAAGCCGGGCGTGGTGGCGCACGCTTGTAATCCCAGCATTCGGGAGGCTGAGACCGGAGGATCCGGGTTCGCGGCCAGCCTCAGCTACCTAGTGAGGCACTCCGCAAATTAGTGAGACTCGGTTTCAAAAATAAAAGAATAAAAAATAGGGCTGGGGGTATAGCTCGGAGGTAGAATGCCCCTGAGTTCAATCCCCAGTACCACAAAAAAAAAAAAAAAGAAAGATCATTTAGAGATGCAGGAGCCCATGCATGCCCTTTTTTTTGGGGGGGGGGGGGGAGTGAAAGCCAAACAAAGAAAAAAATCCTAAAATAAAAAGTGGAATTAATACCCAGAATTCTTCACAATCTCAGAGAAATTACAGACTATTCATTCTAGGGGAAAAGACCAGGAGGGAAAAATGAAAGAAAATAAAAGCTAAAGGGATTCAGAAGATGAGGTTAGAAACCAACATCAGCAAAGTAACTGCAGGAATGCAGTTTTTCTTTTTTTAAAAAAAAGGACTGATAAAAACAAGATTAGGGAAGAAAGCTCCACAAAAACAAAAGCAAGGATGCATATGAAAAGAGTATCATTAAAGACTATCTTCAAGAAATCATGAAAAATTAAATAAAAAAGATGACAAAAAACAATATAATAGAGAAGATAGAAAACAGAAAAGAAGGTTCAATCAATATCATGCAATGTTCTTGAAGAAGAGGGTATAGAAATACAAAAATATTAAAAAATATACTGGAAAAATCTCAGAAATAAAATTAAAACTTTAATATAAAGATAACAAAGCGATCAATAATAAGATGTATCATTCCTAGTTCAACCTCAAAAATGAAGAATGTATCATTACAAGACTAGTGAAAATAATCAAGTCAACTTAGGATGGGCTCTAGGGGCTGGAAACCAACTGATATTAGATTTCTTCATGACCACTATAAATGACAGAAGACACTGAGGCAATGACCCCAAAATTTTAATAAAATAAAAACAAGCAAAAAACCACTTAGCCAAGGTTTGCTTTAAGTTCAAATTAAACACCTTTCTATCCTCAATCATACAAGAACTCGATGATTAGAGTACCCTTCCATTCTTTATCAAAAAACTCAAAATCCAATCAAATTATGAATTTAAAAATGATAAAGTTTATTGTTATAATTATCAAAATGCATTTTGTGTATCTCTCATAAAAATAGGTGACAATAAATAGATAAATTGAACATCATGATGCTCACAAAATATAAATAAGATACATCTAATTGTAGAGATTTGGGAAAATCTTAAGTTACTTTTTATAATTAACTATCACTTAAATTTTTCATTTAATGATTTTGAATTTTTTCAAAACAAGTTGTTTTTTCAAAACAAGTTTCTTTGAGCAAGCCTGCCTGATGATTCTTCTTGTCGTATTGGCATCAACTAATGCCAAATAGATGTTTTTAAGTTTTTAGTGGCTTCTTGTAACACTCACTTTTATATCAAATTTACCATTTAATTTCTAAGTTTTCATTTTTTAGCCCAAGGCCTCATATATATGAGGCAAGTACTCTACTTATAACCTATATCCCAAACCTGTTTTTTATTTTTTATTTTGAGACTATCTTCTGAGTTATCCAGGCTGGACTTGAATTTGTGATCTTCTTGCCTTAGCCTCCTGAGTAGCTGGGATTTCAGATGTGTACTGCTGTACCTGATTCAATCTCTTATTTCTAAGCTTTAGAAAAACTGCATTTAAAATCATTAGTTTTATTCTCAAAACTAGTAAGAAGTCCAGTTAGTGGTGGTCATTCTTCAGTCTCAATACACATGACACTAATATTCCCATCAATTACACTGGATCACTGCAAAGGGATTCACAATGTCTTGGCTCCATCTCCATAGGACCTAGTGACTAAGAATCTTGCTGGGAAGCAAGGAGGAGGAGAATGAAGGAGAAAAAGAAAGATGCCAAGTTATTCTTCTAAGAGTCTCCCAAAGAACTATCCTTACATGTGACAAACATCGTAACAAATATGAAGCATTTTTTTCAACACAGCAATTTTATTATTTTAATATATGCATGGTGCACAATACTACAATTCTATCATCACTGATTTTAACATTCAACAAATATAAGCTAGCTTTATTACCCTGTTTCTTGGGCCAACATGTCTTCTGATAGAGCAGAAGCATTTTACAATTGCTATTTTAAACTGCTCACATAAAACTTCACATTTTATATAATTAATTTTGGATAAAAGTAATATTTTGCTTTTCAAAAATCAAGTAGTTACTTGTGTTGCCTGGATTTTATTGTTGCTGTTGCTGTTACACAGGCACTTTTTTTTTTTTCATGACAGCTTGAGAAAGGCAGCTCATTGCTTTTGAAATCCACATTTGTGTTACCTATAGGAATGTTTTGATAATTGGTTAATTTCTTGGTTTCAATTTTTAATATTTGTTCCTCTTAGTACTAAAAATGTCTGCATCAGAAGAATATGTAAATCTACTTTTTCTATCATAAAATTGCTTACTGATTTAAAAAGAAACAGTATCAATTGATGGACTAAAATCTTGTTTTTCTCTGTATCTCGTGGATTCTTACTGTAGAAAAAAAGAAACATTTTTTCTTTCTACTTTAGGATAATGACTCGTGATGAGAAGGATATTTAAAAAAAGTAAAGCATTGTGATTTAATGTACATTTTGTGACACTAGGGCTTTTATAAGGAAATGATAATCCAAAGACACAAGAAAACCTGAGTTTTTATGGTGGGTTTGACAGAAAAGTGAAAGCTTATAGAGATGCATGATTAGATAATAAAGTATGCTCTAACTCCAATCAGAATGGCAATCATAAAAAAACATGAACAACAACTCAACAGCTAGTGTGTGGAGAAGTGGGAACCCTAATTCATTGTTGGTGGGATTGCAAACTAGTGCAACCACTTTGGAAAACAGTATGGAGGATCCTCAGACGAATCGGAATGAATCTACCATATGATCCAGCAATACCACTTCTAGGTATCTACCCAAAAGAATGGAAACCAAACTATCAGATTGATGCGTGTGTATCTATGTTTATAGCTGCATAATTCACAATAGCCAAACTATGGAAGCAGCCAAGATGTCCATCAACAGATGAATGGATTACAAAACTATGGGATATATACACAATGGAATTAACTGGAGGAAACCTATCAAGGCCTGCTTGTTTCTTCTCTGTCCTCTATTCTTAAGAGAAATGGATATTCCTTGTCCTGAGATAGGGAGGGCACCGGGTGTGTGTGTGTGTGTGTGTGTGTGTGTGTGTGTGTGTGAGAGAGAGAGAGAGAGAGAGAGAGAGAGAGAGAGAGAAAGAGAGAAAGAGAAAGATTGGTATTTGAACCCAGTTCTGATCTACCACTGAGCTGCATCTTCAGCCCTTAAATTTTTTTTGTGTTTGTTTGTTTCAAGACAGTCTCACTAGTTGTGGAGGCTGGCCTGGAAGTTAGGATTCTCCTTCAGCCTCCCTAGTTACTGGGATTACAAGCCTGAGCCACTATGCCCTGCCACACAAGAATATTATGACCTGCTTTGGGGTGAAGGGGTGATATTTCTGCCTTTGCAGTATACTCCAATTCTTTTAGCCAAACATATTTTAAGGGTGTGTACTAAACTCCATTAGTACAATTCTTTAAAATGAGTTTGTGGATACCATAGAGTAGTAGACCATTGATTCAAAACTTGGTTACTATATTCAAAATGATTCTGCCTAAATGACCAAAATGGTAATGGTGGAGACGAAGAGAAATGAATGGAATTGGAATCGGAGTTGACGAAATGTGCCATAACCAGGTGTGGTAATGGCAGAAGTGGGTTTTGACAGAAGGAATAATTAAGAATTACTCCTTAATTTGGGACATATTAACTGAGGAGACAGTGATTACTTGAAAAAAATAACAGATGATCAGGCTAGTTGGGGAGAAAAGAAACGGGAACAACTGTTGAGCAGGGCATGCGAGTCTACCTGCCAGTGAGACAAGACAAATGGAAACAACCAGTGTGCAGTTGGGTAAATGAGCGCAGAGCTTGAAAAGAGGTTCCTGTTGAATGGCATCTAAAGTTAAATACTAAATGAAGTATCCTGAGAAAAAGTATGAAATAGAGCAGGGTATGGTGGCACACTACTGTAATCCAAGTACTTGGGCAGTAGACAGGAAGATCACAGGTTCAAGAACAACCTTAACAAGTAGTAAGACTCTCATAAGCCTAGTGAGACCCTGTTTCAAAATAAAAATAAAATAGGGCTGGTGGTGTAGCTTGGAGATAGAATGGCTCTGGGTTCAATCACCAATTTAAAAAAAAAAAGATTAAAAAGCAAGTATGAAATTTAAAATGAGAGGGTAAAGATTATGCCCTAACTTTAGGTAATATAAAATACTGTAAACAGGTGCAAAACAGGAAACTGAGAAGAGTTTAGAGAAAATAGGAAAACCAGGAAAGTGGGATTTCCTGAAAACTAAGTTTGAAAAAAGGAAAAATAGTAAGTGATAGGCTAAACTGATATAAAAAGACCAAGAATGAAGATTACTAGAAAATGATCTTTAGGCTTTATAATTTGAACAACAAAGAAGTGTTTCTCTATAGAAGAAATATGAAGTCTGATTAGAATGGGCTGGCCAGCAGGTAGAAGTGAAGATGAATGGATGGTACTGGTCCACCTCTTGTGAATTTTGCAGTCTATGATAGTGAGGAAATGTAACAAAGCTAGAAGGGCAATAGATTTTTAAATAGTAGAAGACACTGGACTCAGTTTTTAGGTTAATGAGAAAGTGAATGAAAGACAACACACTTTTTTAGAAAAAGGGATAGCATGAGGAATAAATCTTTTGATTAGCCTAGCTTGGATGATTGGAGATGACACTGCTATACAGACAAAAGAATAATTTTCAAAGAGATAGTTCTGTCCTTAAGCTTCTGTAGCATTGTATCATAAGTAATCAATCCAATTTTAAGATTCAGTTATACACTTTAAAGTAAACTTGTAACTGATTACTGTATTTGGATAGTCTCTAGGCTGTCTTTCTTTAAACCTCTATGTTTAAACCAGAGACTCCTTCAGAGTATCTTCTATCTACTCAGAGATCTTTTTTTGACTAACTTCTGATTTCAGTATCAGATCCTTTTTTAGTATTCTGGGAAAACAGTGTACCTTCACTGAACCTCTTTTACTAAGACTTCAGTCCCCATTATGACTCAGCTCTCCTGACAGCTACCAAGGTCCAGAGGTATTCCACTAGGAACTATACTCAGTGGATAGCATCAATAGCCTGTATCTCGTACATTGTTTCCTTAAAGTCCAAAAAATTCCTCAAAAGAATATGAATGGAATCATCTCTGGCCCAGTTTTAGCACTCTTCACTATTCTAAAAGAATTAAAGTCAGATTACAATAGCAATATTTGCATACCCATCATTATAGTAGTGCAATTCACAATAGTAAATTATGGAACCATCCTAAGTGTCCATCAACAGATGAATGGATAAAGAAAATGTAGTATATACATGCAATGGTGTTTTACTAAGCCATAAAGAATAAAATCATGTCATTTGCAGGAAAATAGATGGTATGGAAGTGGAGAACATCATGCTGAGTGAGATCAGCCAAACTCAGAAAATCAAGGACCACATGTTTCCTCTCATATGTAGAAGCTAGGGAGAAAAAAGGAAAGAAAAGGGAATTTATAGAAATAAAGAGACTAGTAGAGTAATGGAAGCTAGATAGGAGAGAGAGAGAGGGAAAGAGAAAGTATAGAAGGAAACAGACCAAATAATGTCATGTGCATATATGAATGTATCATTACCAATTTCACTCTCATGTACAATTACAATACACCAATAAAAATTGATTTTAAAATAAAGTCATAAGTTTCACTGCAGTATCAACTCTTCTGGCCACATTTTCAACTCCTGAAATAGTCTCTCTTTCCCACAGAAAATGAGCAAAGTCATTAACATACCTATATCTCCACTAAATTAAAATTATTCCAGCATCTGATGATATTCTCAATGCAAAAATTATCTCTGGAGATAGTCTTACTGCCACAGGTTATTACAGTTCTCAAGAACGTTCAATGAATGAAAATACACTCCAACTCCCTGGAAAAAATCTAGAGAACAGGCCCCTCTATTAAAATTATCATTTGTGAAGACCTTCCAACGTGCTATGCATATGTATATAAGTTACCTAATTTAATTTCAGGACAGTTTACTGGACATGTAAATGTATACAGAAATAATGTCTTCCCCATGTTCAACCTGAACTGACAATACAAGGTTTACAGTTGATAAATTAAGAATCTCTTATGTGCTCTTTTGCTGGAGGTCTTCCTAAAGAAGAAAGGCATGTGAACAAGAGATCACAAGGGCATTGACGAGATGAGGATAATGTAAGAAAGACTTCCAAAGAAAGATATTTCTGCTCTCAGACAAGTATTAAATAATGAGCTGTTTTCTTCGGGAATTTTGTGCCACATAGTGATTAAAATTCCCAAGGACTGGGAATAGGCTCATTTACTCCACAGTTACATAAAACACACTGTATTTCCAGCTCAAGGAAATCTCAGTCTGGGAAGTAGTTGTGATAATGTAACAGGACAGTAGCAGGAGATGGTAGATGCTTACAAGATTAAGTGAATATCCATCAAGAGATTGTGCTAACCTGCTTATGACCAGGACCTATGACACACCTGGAATTTCTAGACATTCCTTCCTTGGAAGACAAATAGTGCTCATAGGAGCCTGGAGAGGCAATTACTAAGCATGTCACACAGACAATTATGCTCTTGGAGATGAAAGAGTCAAAAAATTTTAAAGAAATTGATATTCAAAGAGACTATTTCATCTAAACTGGATAGAAGATTGCAAGTTGTTGGCAGATACAAGACTTGAAGTAGATTTGCATAATTCTAAACCCACTGCTCCATAACTATGCCATGCTATGGACAAATATATTTCCTAGTACCACACACACACA
>PVLC010016987.1:5937-34666 GCA_004027655.1 Graphiurus murinus
GGAGAGAGGGGTTATTGGGAGTCTGTTGGAAAGGCACTATTTGGAGAGACGGCTTCTGTGCTGTGTTTGTTACTGCTTGTGTAGTGCCCTCGATCCCAGAGAGAGAGGTATAATAAAGAGAGGTTTGAATCAGCAACATTCAGGCAGCGTCTTTATTGGGGCCTCACGGTTGAGGGTTCAGCCTGGGGTTCCCGATACACCTTATCTGGATTCAGTCTATCTCTACATCCCCCTTTCAGCTGTAGATTCCCAACTTCATCATTACATTCAGTTACCCACTCCTCCACACATCATATTCTGACATCAGCTCAGAGTCCTTGAAAATCTGTGACAATGTTTCCCACTAGCTTTACTAGAACCTCATGTTGTTTCCTTCTCTGAACATTCTTAACTTATACTTTAATTATATCTGTGCTTTCACTCTCTTGAACTTGAACCCATGTTTTAAGTCATAACTCCAAGAAATACCATACAAATTCTGACTGGCTAAGGCAATAAGACAATTCCAATTCTACCTTAAGTGTGTTTTTGACCTCACATATACACATGCACACCCATCTCCTCCTGTATGAACATAGTTATTCTCTTAGTACTTTCTCTTCCAACCTACCCAGTGCAATTTTAAGTCCATTTTCTCGAAGAAAATTTTATCCAATTAGACATTCCGTATGTACATATCTTCTCGCCACCTCATACATAGCTTCCCCAGCCAGTCTCACCTCCCTTGTAGTCAAACACTCTTCTCGAATCTAGCACTATCCATGCATTCCCAGTAAAAGTTATCCTCAACAACCCATAGGAAACTGCATTTTCAAATCCCTTCCAGCTATCTTTGGTTTGTTTGTTCATTCCATACTTTGAGTCTTTGGGGTTTACTATCTTTTCCAGAAACAGCTCCATCCTCTGTAACTCTTGATCTTCATGGTTTTCTCTAAAGACTCATAACGTAATTCAAACATCACTCCTTATGTGGATTTTACAGAACTCTTTTATATCTCATAAAGCCTTATAATTGTGTGTGTGTGTTTTGCTAAGGATTGAATCCAGGAGTATTCTACCTCCAAACTAAAACCTCCAGCTCTACTTTATTTTTTATCTTGAAACATGATGTCACTAGGTTGCCAAGATACTCACCAAGTTGCTGAGGCTGGCTTTGAACCTGCAATTCTCCTGTTCCAGCCTGCCAAATACTGGGATTACAGGAGTGTGCCACCATGCCCAGCTATTTTTTAATGTGCAGTTACTGCTAAACCTTTACCCTCCATGAAGCAGGAAAGAATCCTACCAGGATATAGTGCCAGTCACAAATAGGCACTTAAATATAAGTTTGTGGGATGAATGAATTTAATACAATTTCAGGCAAATCAAAGTTTCCAAACAAAGTTATTATTCCTTGTTATGTTATTGAAATATTACTATATTGCAAAGAAATAAACTTTCCAATAAGATCTAATGAAATCAACCATGATAGGAGAGCCAAGTTAAAATTTTTTTTTCCAAAAAATTGTCCTTGATTTAGTTTTTCCCAATACCCCACTAATATAATATTTTTCTCTTCTTCTTATCCCACTCAGAGAATATGAACCAACAAGAATCTGCTGCTGGATGGATTTTGCTTTTTGAGGTGAACAAGATAATATTCCCTTCCCCCTTCCCACTGGGACATCATACCTCTTTCTTTACTCATACAGGGATTGCAATGCTCAGAAAACCACCAGTCAGAATGTAGATACAGGTCTCAAATATATGCATTTAAGGAAGTCCTTGGACTGGAATCTCTTGAAAACTATCCTTTATCATTTATTGCTCTGATTCATATTATAACAGAAGGAAATTGAGATGAGGATGTCACAAATTTGAACCTCAATATGGTTAGATTAGCTAAAAGCTTGTCAAACTGGAGAAACCCAAACTGAAACACAATGCACTAATTTGCTCTTTTGCAAAATGTACATGAGAAGGTTGAGCAAACAGGACACTCAAGTGGATGGTGAGTGAGATCAAAGGCAATTCTTGTACTCTGATTATAAACACCAGGTGTAGGTCTATTTCCTTCATGGGACAGTAAACAACAAGCTAGCTACAAGAAGCCTGGGAAGAAAAGCTGCAGGACAGAATAGGCAAGATAATAAGGTCTAAAGGGAAAGAGACTGGGTATAGAGCCTATGATCACAGGTATCAGAGCACACACCCAAAAAGAGGCTGGCCTCCTGACACAGAAAACCCTTAGGAAAAGCACAGGGTAAGAAGTAAGGCTGCCGTGAAGGGCAGTGTCTCAAAGATCCCAAGGGAACCGAATACCAAAGAGGAACTGAATTCTCTTTTGAGGAAGCAAGGAGCAGGGAGGAAATAGGAGAGAGAACACAAATAAAATAAGGAATGAGAACAACTCTGAAGTACATAAATTGTATTTTTAATAATATAAATATACATACATAATACAGATAATATATAATTTGTATTTTTATTTTCCTTTACTAAGAAAAGAAAAATCTGTATAATTCTGTACTAATAAATGAAATATATGATTTGGGGGAAAATAAGTGACCCAGATTTGCTCAAGAACAAATAAATAAGCTGAAAGTGTCAAGAATGGCCTTTTCTTCTCTATGTACTGTCCTCTTGCCTAAGCAACTTGAAGCAAAGACAGGTGTGTGTTCAGGGTTAGGAAAGCGGCCTCATCTTCTTCCCTACAAGTCAGGGTTCCACAGTAGACTCCCATGCCAAGCCATGCTAGTGACCAAGTGGTTCTTCTTCCCTTCAGCACATTTTCTTTAATACCTGGGGGGGAAAGATGCTGTGGTTGAGGGAGGATTTAGTTTCTCCTGGATTCCTCAAACAATATTAGCTAATAGACAATCTTTCTGTTAGTTTTTAGCAACCTTCAAGTCCACTCCTTCCTCATTTGTAACTGTCTTTCTGAGTCCCCTCATTAAGATGTTGTAATGGTCAGCGTAGGTTGCCATGACAAAATACCACAGAGTGGGTGTCCTAAACAACAGAAAGTTACTTTCTCACAGTTCTGGATGTCCAAGATCAGAGGACTTTCTCCCTGGCTTGCAGATGGCTATCTCCTTGCTGTCTCTTTCTCCATGTGCACACCTCCACTCTGTCTCTTTCCACATGTCCTAATCTCCTTTCTGTATGACAGCAATCAGGTTGGATTATGACACCCATCCATAATAGTCTCACTTGAGTTTAGTACCTTTTTAAAGGCTCCAACTCCAGACATGGTTACATTGTGAGATTCTGAGGTACTGTGATGACACAGACATATTAATTTGGGGAGGACATAGTTAACTCAATAAACACTGTACATTATAGATGCATGTAGCAGGATGTTGGGCTCCCCAGGTGTTCAGCCTAGGACCTTTTGATGGAGTATCTCTACTCTATAATTGTCCATGTGCCAGCAAGGGGAGTGGTGGTACCAATTGCTGTGTGCATGTATGTCACTGTCAACATTATTTACATAATGATGTGAGATTATAATGCACCAATAAAAGCATATAAAAATTGTCCATATGTAATTATGGGTGAATTTCCTCTTAACCATGATGGATATCAATTTTTCTCTTCTATAAGATAAAGGTATATGTAGGGGTTGGAGGGTGGTGCTGGGGATTGAATACAGGGGTATTCTACTTCCAATCTATAACCCCAGCCCTATTTTATTTTTTATTTGGAAACAGGGTCTTCTTAGTTGCTTTAGGGCCTCACTGAGTTGCTAAGGCTAGCCTTGAACCTGTGATCCTCCTATCTCAGCCTCCCAAGTACTGGAATTACATAAAGGGATTGAGTAGATACAGTTTATGGTAGTTTCATAGAATCAGGATCCCAAGTCCTTATGTATAAATACAAGCAGATGTTATAGTGAGAGGGTAAAAGTTTGAAGAAAAAAGCTCCAAAACTCAAAAGAAACGAAAGGTCAAGCACACTCCACATAAGCAAAAGCCCGAGTCTTCTTCTCAGTCCAGCCTTACAGAGGCAAGAAACAGAACAAAGCAGAGGGAGTGGCAGTCCTGCCCTGACCTCCAGAGCGCTCCACCAGGCTTGTCTAAGCCATCTGACCTAGATGTCTCATTTTTCACAGACATAGCGAGCACAAAATGTTAATGGCATTTACCCACCTACCCACATACAAACATTCATAGAACTTCTCAGATGTATTTATATAGTTTATAACATTTATCAGGCAAACACCAACTTCATTGCTTTTTTTTTTAAGGGGCATTCTACCTCCAAGCTATATCCTCAGCTTTATTTTTTATTCTTTATTTTGAAACTGGGTCTCACTAAGTTGCAGAGTATCTCACTAGGTAGCGGAGACTGGCCTCAAACCCGGATCTTCCAGTCTCAGTCTCCCAAATATTGGGATTACAAGTGTGTGCCACCACGCCTGGCTGCTTCATTTTTTTAAACTTTGTGTGTGTGTGTGTGTGTGTGTGTGTGTGGTACTGGGGCACAAAAAATGGAACCCAAGGGGCATTCTACCTCTGAGCTATACTCCCAGCCCTACTTTATTTTTATTTTAAAACAGGGTCTCACCAGGTTGGTGAGAGTCTCACTACTTGCTGAGGCTATCCTCAAACCTGCAATCCTCCTATCTCAGCCTCCCAAGTAAACCACCATATCCAGCTTTTTATGGAAAAAAAAAAAAAAAAAAAAACCTTTAACATCTCTTTCAATGGGTTGTATCTCAGAATTTACTTCTGAAGCAGTTATAGTGAGATTGCCATTGCCTGATGTTGTATCTTACTTAACACTTGCACTTGAGGATTGGGGTTAAAGTATGCCAAAAATCTTCAGACACAACAGAGGAGTGATCTTTGTAAGAAATGTGCTCTCCACAATGGTCTTCATTGTGCAGTTCATATTTTGTGGTGGGGAAAAAAAGTGTTACAAATAATACATTTTTAAAAAAATAAAAATGTTATTTAATATTGTTAAGAATACAGAAGTCAAACTCCGAATATAGAGAAATTTTAGGAATGCAACAACCAATATATTTCAATTTTTCCTTTTTATATACGTGCAAGAGTGATATAATGGTAAAAAATAGATGTCTAAAGAAGACTAAATAAGATTTTCTAATAAATATAGAATAAAAAGCTAAGTGGTAAATATTAGGTAGTAAGTTTCATTGGTAGGGTTTTTTTCCCCTATGGGGAACATGAAATATTGGTTTGTCTTTTGATAAATGCACCTTATATTCCTTCAATTACATGTGGTATTTAATAAGCCCCTACCATCTGTCAGGCAGGTAATAAGCATTGAGAATATAGAATGAGAATGGCCCCTGTCCCTCCAAAGTTTATATAGTCTTAGTACCTATAACTACTAAAAAATTTATTAGGAAAAATAATTAAAAAGAAATGAGTGCTACCAGAAGTGAAAATATAGTGCATACTTGGAGTATATCTCAGAAGAGCCTAATCTCTTCTGGGAAGCATGGAAGTGTTTCTAAAGTCAAAGGGGTGAGAAGGCTGGGTATGGTGGTGCAAACCTATAATCCTGGTAAGTAGGGAGGTTGAGACAGGAGCATCTCAAGTTAGAAGCTAGCCTCAAAAATTTAGCAAGATGCTTGTTTCAAAACAAAAAAATAAAATTGGGCTGGGGGTATAACCCAGAGGTAGAGTGCTGCTAGGTTCAATCTCCAGTACCAAGAAGAAGAAAAAAGAAGAAGAAGAAGAAGAAGAAGAAGAAGAAGAAGAAGAAGAAGAAGCAGCAGCAGCAGCTAAGGGGTAAAGAAATAATGCTTCCTAAGAAAACAGTAGTATATGCAAGTGGCTGAGAGTAAGGATAGATGTGTCTACCAGGTAGAACTAAGAAAAGTCCAGAACAAGTGAAGGAGAAAAGTGGGGAGAGAGGCAGCAAAGGCTGGACCGTGGCAGGATCCCTGTTCCTCCTAAGTGATAGCAGCTGTGGGTTTACTCACAGCCCCTGCTTGAGGGCATCTGTGTGCAACATGTGCAGCTTTGCCTGTGGGTTGCAGGCATTTCCTTTGGCTCTTATTTTAGTAAGCTATCAGAGGATGCTTCACAAGCTCCCCTCACATGCAGAGGTGCTCTGTGCTGCAAGTACTCTGACTTAATTTAGCAGTCTTAGAAGATTATTGTCCAAATGATGCATTAAAACTCCAACACTAAAGGAAAACCCTAAGATTATATATGTTGGTCTACTTCAAGTCTAGTCTTTTCAGTCTACTTTCTATTATCCTTAAGTTGTTAGTGTCTGAACAAGATGTATCTATAAAAAGACATATCCATAAAACATAACTGAAATCATTTTTTAGCAAACCAGATTAATCTTTGAATAACATGTGTATTTCCTAAGAACTTTAAAACATCATATATATTATTTATGTTAGCCTTTCACAATGTCTTTATTTTAATATTAATCTATTTGCATATATTTCCATTCCACACAAGAAGAAACATGATAACAGCAAAACAATCATAATCACTAACAGAAATTAAGCTTTTTTTTTTTTTTTTGCGGTACTGGGGATTGAACTCAGGGGGCATTTTTCCTCCGAGCTATATCCCCAGCCCTATTTTTTTTTTTTTATTCTTTATTTTGAAACAGGGTCTCACTAAGTTGCGGTGTGCCTCACTAGGTAGCTGAGGCTGGCCGTGAACTCAGATCCTCTAGTCTTGGCCTCCCAAAAGCTGGGATTACAAGCAAGCGCCACCACACCCGGCTAAGCTTTTAATTAATAAATCTCAGGTACTATAGTAAGGTCTTTACGCTCACTCTGGATTGGACCTTGTAAGGGTCTAGAAGGTAGCTCCTATTACCAAGGATATTCTTCAGATAAAAGGAAAATGAAGCTCAGAGAGATTAGGTAAGTTTTCTAAGTTCAGCTAATCAATTTAATGTCTTTTTTTTTTTTTTTTGGTGTTTACTGTTTATTTCTTTTATTATATTTGTATCTGTGCATTGTAATTATGCATCATAGTAAGATTCAAAGCAATTAAAAAATACAGGCATGCATCACTTGGTGTAATCTATTCAACTACTTAGAAGCAAAGTAAAGTCTTTATTTCTTCTGCAAACAATAATGTAGTACTTATACCAAGTATTATTCTAATGCTGCTCATTTACTCTTTCTAGCATTATGGGGTAGACACAAAGAGGTTGAGTCAGTTATCACAAAAGAGACAGAACCAGGACTCAAATCCCAATCATCTGGCACCAGAGTCCTTGCTCCAAATGTCTATGTCCCAGTTTTTAGAGGTCAGAAGACTAGCCAGTAATTTCAACTTCATGAATTTTCAGCTTTATGACATTGGTAGAATTATTTAATTGAAATTAAATTCTGAGCTGAAGATGCCACAGAATACAGTGAAAACCAAATGAGATGGACACATCTCATAATTATTTCAGTAGTCATTGTGATCAGCCTTAGCCAGCTGCTCCATAACTGTTATACTCATCACATTATTATAACATTATTCCTGTTAGTGTATGCTACCTTGTCATTAATTTGATAGTGGATGCTCACAAATATGGGTGCTTTCATTAAAAGCATTGCATATTGTTATCATTTTTAAGAGGCTCACTATACACAAAGCTGTATCTCCTATTACATATTGTGCAGACTTGGCTCTGCCTCAGTCCTCAACAAGAACAAAGAGGAAGGGAAGAACAAGGAGATCAGGTGAAGAGCTGAGAAACAAGGATGGCGTGGAGATCCATTCCGAGTCACAGGTCTCATCCAGGAGGTAGAGCCAAGGTTGATGCTGCCTCCATCCTGCACTGGTGTCCAAGAACTGAGGTTATTCTCTTTCATCCTGTGCTCAGAACAAGTGCCAAAGGCAGTCCAAATAGGCCCAGTGTCCTTTCCTAAAGGCCTCTCTTGGAGAACAGTACAATGTAAATGTAATATCCAAGCAAGGACATAAATAAAACAACAGCAGAATAGATATAACACTAATTACAAAATACCCATGTTCCCCACCAACTAAGTAAGTATAATCAGGGAAGTAAAACCTTCCCATTTCACCAGCAGCTACAGAGCACTTGGCCCCTTGCTTTACTCTCCTGCCATCTGGATTCCTTTGGGGCCACAGAAGCTGTATAAGCTCTGCTTCGTTTTCCTCGACCTCTAGGCCGCTGGGAAAACTTGAGGGAATTATTCTGCCTAAAGTCAAAACCTCAGATGGCTGAATGCAACATTTTTTCTTCTCATCAGTTCCCACTTTGAAATGCTTTCATTCCCCCAAAATGTGAGTTACCATGGTGACTCTTATTGTAGTTGTGAGACGCTTTTGTAAGATGCAGCCAACCTCTTGTTATATTTCAGTTTTTAACATTTCCAGCAATAATAAAATGAAGCTTCATTTGTTAGAACAAAAAGTGAGGCACTGAGCAGCTTATAAGCAAAATGAAAAAGAGTTGGGGAGTGCGTTGTGTGGGACCCTGGCAAGACTCCCCAGGAAGGGAACCTCCAGTGCTGAATGCTGAGACATCCTCTGGCTCTTTTCAGCTTAAATGGTCTTCTCAGTTTCCGGGCACCTAAATAAATGACTAAATAAGCCAGCAAAGGGAAATATGAACTTGAAAGACCAGGAGTCAGTAAACTATGGCCTGCAGACCAACTATACCCTGCCACCTGTTTTTAAAATAGTTATATCAGGACATAGTCATGCCCCTTCATTTATGTTTCACCTAATGCTACTTGTGAGTTACAACAGCACAGTTAAGCAGTTGCAACAAAGACACACATTGTCCACAAGGTACAAAACATTTGCTATTGTCCTTTACAGAAAAGTTGGCCAATTCCTTGCTTCTAGAGCTAGGTAGAGACCGAGGGGATGAGGAAGACAGGGGCAATGGCTAACCTCAGCTTGGAGTTCCATCGAATATATGCCATTTGTCCCTTGGTTTTCCCTAATGTGTTATTTAGCATAGGAGAAAGCCTGCTTCCTTCCTGGGTTAGCTTAGGTTCCCCCAAAGAGCCAATGCCAAGATATTAGACATTAGACAGAAATTTACTAGAGAAATCCCATGAGAGTCAAAGATGGGGTGGGAGTAAGTTGGCCCCATGGAAGGAGAGGGTAAAAGAAGGAAGGTGGGTAGAAAGAATCTCATTGAAGTCCCCAGCTCTAAAAAGTCTGCAAGCCAGTCACCCACCAGCAGAGTCCTACCCTTTTGTAGGAACAGCCAGCCCTTTCTACCAGAGGCAGCCCCTATGCAGGCGCACTGGGGGATTCAGAAGGTAGAAGTGGGACCATCCGTCAACTATGCTCCCCACAGTACACCCAAGTGTTACATTAAATTGAAAATTCAAACTTTCAACCTGCCCCAATGATTGTGCAGTGATAGAAAGCACCAAGCTGAGTATTGTGATGAAAAAGGATATGAAGAATAGAAAAGTTACAAGGACTTTAAAAATCACTGAGTTTAAAGCAGGATGAGTATAACTTTGGAATTGTTGACAAAGAGATAATAACTTCTGATATTTTCCTGCAGCTGTTGGTAAGACCATTGGCTATGAGACAAACTCTCAGTACACATAAACCCAAGAACCCCTCCTCTTGTTATGAGCCCTCTGACTAGCACACCACAGTATAAAGGTTCTAGATTTTTTCCTTATCCCTGGACTTCCTGCCTCTTCTGCAGTCCAGATGGGATGCTTACTGATATTAGACACACAATCTAATATCATAGATTGTGTCTAATATCAGGCATATGCAGTGACATATGCCTGAAATTGCAGTATTTGGAAGGCTGAGGCAGGTGGATCGCAGGTTTGAGGCCAGACCCACAGCAATTTAGCAAGACCCTGTCTCAAAATAAAAAACAAAATGGGGTGAGGGTATAGTTTAGAGGTAGAATACCCCCAGATTCTATCTCTAGCACCACACTCGTGCACACACACACACACACACACACACACACACACACACACACGATATTATAAAAAGATATTATACGAATTAATGAAACGCGTGCCAACCTGCTTCCTGGTTTTCAATTATTCCCACTTTGCAGCAGGAACAGGCAGAGATAAGGAAGAGATTTCAGAGGGAGGAATCCCTATGCTCTGTCCTCTTATTTTAGGTTGGTGTGTCTTTGCACAATGCAAATGTTTGGCACTTTCCATTTCTGATCTCTGCCAGGCCTTCTTTTGTTAAAATTTGATTAAGGGGCCACTGTGGCCACTAAACCGAACAGTGAGCACAATCTAAATTCATATCACCCCGAGAATGCCAAATTATTCTTAAATAAATAAGTGAATGAGTTAGGGTTGATAGTTGTCATGTATTTTTGCTATCTGTTCAAGCTACTTAAAAAGATAACCCAGGAGATCAAGAACTTGTTGGCTCTTGTTTTAAAACCTAGAATTTGTCTAGGCAACATCCTTTTTCCATGAAGGAACATCAGTCGGTCAGCTTCTCGTATTGCTTTCTGATTGGCTTCTAGAAGATCATAGCAACAGACCCAAACACTTGGCCATCTTGAACTCATGTCATTTTCTCATGCCTGTGTGCCCCCCTGCCATTTCAGATACTCTAGAACCCTTTGTCCTCTCCTCTAATTCTAATTGGAATTAGGAGAAGAGAGAGAAAAGGACAAATAAATTTCTACTCCCCAAAAGCTGAAAGCTAAAAGCTAGTAGCTTCCAAGCCCTCCTCCCTCTCACTGCTGTACAGTTTTCTTGCCTTAGCAACCAATAATGGTTTTCTAGTGAAAATTCTTGCTATATCTATAACAGAAAGAGAGAAACCCAATGTCCAGACTTTAATACATAAGCCATTATGCAGAAAATAGTAAGGGCTGTATAAACGGACATTGTATTTGCAGATATATTTTTAAGGACAAGCATTTATACCTTACATAAGACCTAGAACTTGCTGATGATACTAATTTTGTAAAAATGCTTCTGAAGTTGAGCCTCCCACAGCCTCACCACCCACAGCACCCATCCCAGGAAGAACAAGGGTGTGCAATTCAAATTTACTAAAAGTAAACAAGATATAAATAATTTTAAAAGATCATAATTAAATTAATAAGTAATCACAGCTACCAATATATTTAGAAATGCATTCTTAATATATTTGTTGTTCTTTCTTCAGTTTTACTTTAGAACTCTATATAGTTTACTTTAGAACTCTAAATATATGTATATATTTAGAGAGAGAAATATATAGAGAGAAAATATATATATAAAATAAGGGAGATAAGTATATCTATATCTATATATATATATAGATATATAGATATATATATATAGAGAGAGAGAGAGAGAGAGACAGAGAGAGAGAGAGAGAGAGAGAGAGAGGGAGAGAAACATATCTGTGCACTTATATACATGTATCACTGTTAAGAAAGAAATCATTAATTAAAGAGAAGTCAGATATTTCTCCATGCTCAGTCCTATCTCATTTTAGAGCAGTTGGGCAGTGGTTTACAAACCCTTAGCTGCTAAATTACCTCTAATTATTTTTCTTCTATGTGTTTCATGTTTTGAAATGTTTCATCTATCAGATGACCAAACCTAATTAAGTAGAAATGAATTTTTCCATTTCTATTCATCGAGGAACATGTAACTATTCATCAGAGCTTCTGAATACTTGGCAATAATTAGTTTATCATTTTAAATTCACGTACTTTTAGCTTGACAGCATGAGTCAAGGTTTTATCCAGCAGCTGTAACAGCTTTACTGTCAGTAGATATACAGGTTCCGTAAGGTTGCCTTAAAAAATAATGAACATTGCCTGCAGGTCTCCATTACTAACTTCATGAATCCCCTAAGATCTAGGGACACGAGTAAGAAATACTGTTCAAAGACAGTGGGGCTGCGTTTCTCAACCTTTTATTCACCCCCATATTCAGGAGATACAATCCACTCTCACAAGTAGCTATTGATCACAGTGGCAGATTCCATCCATGCTGGCCTTCCCCAAGCAAGAATGTGCTAGAATCTCAGGGAGAAAGCAGGACCTGCTGAGATGACAGAATGTATGGCTTGAAAAAGTGTCACAAGTAGTTGTAAAGTTGCCTTCATTTCAACTTCCCTAGTTGAAAATGACTGCTGGACATTACATAATTCCTCAATAGAAAAGGAGTTTATTCTTTTATGAAAATCAAATTGTTTTCTATGAACTTTTGGTATAGGTGGATTAGTGGGGAGATTTTCAGGATCTGGAATGTTTTCATTCACTTTTTCTGTATTTTAGAACAGAAGAGTAGTATATTCAGTCACTATGAGAAAAATACAGTGCTACCCCAGAATTTCTGATGCCAAAGTTTAGTGAGTACATAAATATTAACGACCACACAAATATTATTCAACGCTTTCAGAAAATCCAGGAAAGGGGGCTTCCAGGAGCTGTGGCCAAATTGTACCCCAAATCCCTATACATATTCCTTACATTTCAGCTCCTGGGTGGCCTTTTCCTCTAGGAGAAGCTATTTTGAATTTTAGATGCTAAGAGAAAACAATATGAGGGGAGAGGGCCCAAGATGGCGTCTGAGCGAAACACCTCTCCTCAGGTGCTGTGAGCTTGAATCAAATCTGCTATAAAAGCAGCTTCTTTTTTTTTTATTGTAATAATTCGTGCTTTGTATTTATACATTTTTGTTAGGTACAAATTGATAAAGACAAATGTGCACACATTTCTCATCCGACCCTATCCCCAATTCCCACCCCGCTCCCTCGCCCTCTGTCCCTCTCAAGTTCAGTTCAGTGAGTGATCTTGATATAATTGTGTAGGTACATCATGATCATGTGCCTTAGTATGCTCTCCCCCCCCACGCCCTGTCCATTCCCTTTGGTTAAGTCTACTTCTTTGTTTATCGAGGGTCTCTACTTTTTCATCTGGGGACCCTCTTATGTCCCATCTACTCCCTAACATCTGCATATTAGGGAGAACATATGTTTTTTTACTCTTTGTGACTGGCTAATCTCACTTAACATAATGAAAAAGCAGCTTCTTGACGGGAGAAAAAAAAAAAAGCCAACAGAGCAACAAAAATTGAACTACACCTAAAGAGACCCCAGAAAGCAGACCAGGGAGAGCAAAGGAGCCCATCCCCGTGGCAGCAGCGCCATGCCATGGAGCAGCAGCAGCCATTAAGCTGCCAGAACGGGGATCAATTAACACAGAGATACCTAGTGACCTCCTGTGTACCCAGCAACCAGATGTGGAGTAAGCAACTCCAGAACCCCACCTCCTAACCAGGCGGTGGATCCCCGCACCTTCCACAGTGACCAGAACGTGTGGTACGACCAGCATAAGCCTCTGAGGGACCACCCCAGCTCACCCCTCCCTCCAGAGCCAGAGCAGTGATCAACTGCACCGCAGAGCTTGAATCAAAACTGCTGCAAAAGCAGCTTCTTGAAAGAAGGAAAGAAAAGCAACACAGGCAAAAAAAAAAAAAAAAAAAAAAGTGAATAAACCAACAAAAGACAAAAGCAGCTGAACAGAACCCAAGGAGAACAAAGGAGCCGGCACGTGCAACAGTGGCTCGCACCTCGAAATGGCAGCCGCCATTTTGCCAGCCGCTATCTTGCCAGTCACCAAAAGTACCATATATTAGCACCAAGACTTCCAAGACCTTCTGCACACCCAATGACCAGAAGTGGAAAGAGTGACTATGGAATTCCACCCCCTAACCAGGCGGCATACCTCTGCAGGATCAACAGTGATCAAGAACACCTGGGAAAACCATCTTAAGCCTGCGATGAGGACACCCCAGAACATGCCTCCCACTGGAACCAGAGCAGCAGGGATCTGTAAGTTAAATTGCACCCCCAAGGTGTGGGGGCCCCTATTCAAAGCACAGACTCAGTTACCCACCTTTCAAGCGATTGGATAAGAGCAGAAGTGCGGGAGGGACCCAGTGTACATGGAGCATAGAGAACTTCCAAGCACACTGGAATATAGTTTGCACTCCTGCCACCAGCAAAGGCAGAGAAAGAGACGCAGATAGGCCCTGTGGAGAGCTCAGAGACACAAGCTTGCAGTGGGAGAGGCATCAGCAGAATTCCCTGCCTGCACTGACAGAGCAAATAAGAATACCAGAGACACATTCAAAAATTTAATAGAGTGAACAGACACTTAAAAGCTGAAAATATCCACGCAGATCCAAAAGGGCTACAGATGCCAACTCAGTTCTGTACTTACAAACTAGCAGGGTTTTTGTTTTTATTTCTTGTTGTTGCATTTTGGTTTTTGTTGTTGTTGTTGTTGTTGTTTGTGGTACTGGGGATTGAACTCAGGGGCATTCTACCTCCGAGCTATACCCCCAGCCCTATTTTTTATTCTTTATTTTGAAACCGAGTCTCACTAAGTTGTGGAGTGCCTCACTAGGTAGCTGAGGCTGGCTGCGAACCCGGATCCTCCGGTCTCAGCCTCCTGAATGCTGGGATTACAAGTGTGCGCCACAACACCCAGCTTGGTTTTCGGTTTGTGTGTGTGTGTGTGCATGTTATGTTTTAGTTGTTTTTTCTGTGTTTTCATTTTGTATTCCTTGATTTATTTATGTTTGTTTGGATGATTAGTTGCCTTGTTATTTCTTGCTTAATTTATTGAATCTCCTCCTTATCTCTTTTACAAGCTTCCTTCCCTCTCTCCCATCTATATTCTTCTCCTCAACACTTTTCCTCCTCTCTTTTCTTTTTCACTTTTTCCTTGTCTCATTTCAAGACCATTTCATACTACCACACCTAAAACTCGACATTGACTAGCAGAATCCCCCGACATACCCATTATCTCTAATCTTTACAAAATATCACCTCAACACACTCAACCTCTTAATTCACTGGACCATACCCTCTACTTTACCCTATTCTTGCATTCATCACTGTGACTTCTCACCCAACGTTTACCACTGAACACAACCTGTCCCTGTATATAAAAGTGGACACCTCTAAACCCCACTGCAGAGATTGGATGAGAAAACTTGCAAGACCAGCAAAGATATAAATTTAAGAATAGGGGAACCATGGGAAGGAAAAATAGCAAAGAAACAATGAGCCACCACAACCCTTCAATAACAGATCTCACCAACCCAGAATGGCAGAGATTACCAGAAGAACAATTCAGATCTTTAATACTAGAATCAATACAAGATTTTAAGAAAGAATGCAGGGATAGTTGGAAAGAAATAAAGGAACAAATAAACAAAGAATCTGATACCCTGAACAGGAACCAAAGAGAAGCATTGAAAGAAGTGAAAGATGCAATAAATGAAGTGAAGGCATCAATACACACTATAAACAGTAGATTAGGCCACATGGAAAATAGAATATCACTCTTAGAAGATGACCATTCCAAAAATGAATCCATAGTACATAATCTAGAAAAAAAAATTCGACAGTATGAATTGGATATCAAAGAGATCTGGGCCAATTTTAAAAGAGCTAACCTAAGAATAATAGGCATAGAAGAGGGATTAGAAGCTGAAACTAATGGAATAAACAATCTTTTCAAAGAAGTAATATCAGAGAATTTTCCAAACATAGAAAGAGAAGTTGACACACAGGTACAGGAAACATATAGAACTCCCTCAAGACAAGATCAAAGATGAGGTTCACCATGCCACATAATAATCAAGTTGACTAATGTAGAGGCTAAGTAGAGAATTCTAAGGGCAACAAAAGTAAAAGGCCAAGTGACATTTAGAGGCAAACCAATCAGCATCACTCCAGACCTCTCAAATCAAGTCATGAAAGCCAGAAGGGGCTGGAGTAACATATTCCAAACTCTGAAAGAAAATAACTTGCAGCCAAGATTCTCATACCTGGCAAAACTCCTCTCAAAATTGACAGGGATATAAAAATTTTCAATGACAAACAAAAACTGAAAGAATTTATGTCTTCCAAACCAGGACTAGAGAAAATACTCAAAGAGATTAACTACAAAGAAGAACTAACAAGTAAACATCAGAACCAGAGAAACAATAATTTCCAGGAAGCAAACAACTAAGCAAACAAGAATAAGCACCACCGAAAACAGAACTCAAAACTCAAAATGTTAGGAATTAAAAATCATCTCTCAATAATCACACTGAATATAAATGGTCTCAACTCCCCAATAAAAAGACACCGGGTGGCAAAATGGATGAAAACTCAGAATCCATCTATATGCTACCTGCAAGAAACACACCTTACAAGCAAAGATTCCCACAAACTAAAGGTAAAGGGCTGGAGTAAGGTAATCCATGCCAATGGAACTCGAAGACAAGCAGGAGTAGCAACCATGATAGAAGATAAACTAGACTTCAAGCCTAAGCTTATCAGAAGAGACAAAGCAGGTCATTTTTTACTAATAAAAGGAATGATCCAGCAAGAGGAAATAACAATTACAAACATCTATGCCCCAAGCATAGGTGCAGTCACTTTCACAAAACAAACTCTGTATGATATAAAGACACACATAGATCCCAATACACTTAATACTGGGAGACTTCAATACTCCTCTCACATCACTAGACCGATCTTCTAAACGAAAGGTCAGAAAAGACACCTCAGACCTAAAGAATACCATGAACCAAATGGACCTATTAGACACATATAGACTCTTTCACCCAACTACAGCTGAATTCACATTTTTCTCAGATGCCCATGAAACCTTCTCCAAAATAGACCACATTCTGGGTCACAAAGCGAGGACTGGCAAATTCAAAAACTGTAACATTTCCCTGCATCTTTTCAGACCAAAATGGACTGAAACTAGAAATCAAATCTAAGAAGCCCCAGAGTAGCCATTTAAACACATGAAGATTGAACACCACATTGCTGAACAAAGGATTGGGTCATAGAGGAAGTAAGGGGAGAAATTTAAAAATTCCTAGAAACCAATGAAAACAGAGACACAACATATCAAAACTTCTGGGACACCTTGAAGGCAGTACTACGAGGAAAATTTATAGCTCTGAGGTGAGTGCCCACATAAGAAGAACAGAAAATCACCAAATAAATAACCTAATGACACAGCTCAATGCACAAGAACAGTCTAACCCTAAAGCTAGTAGAAGACAGGAAATTATGAAAATCAGAGCAGAAATTAATGAAGTAGAGAATAAAAATACAGAAAATCAACAAAACCAAAAGCTGGTTTCTTGAAAAAATAAGCAAGATAGATAAACTATTGGCCAACCTAACCAAAAGAAAGAGAGAATCAACCCAAATTACCAAAATAAGAAATGAAAAAGGGGATATTACCACTGACAGTATGGAAATACCGAGCATCATCAGAAACTATTTTGAAACATTATACTCCAACAAAATGGAAAATCTAGAAGAAATTGACAAATTTCTAGGCATATACAACCTTCCTAAATTGAGTCAAGAAGATATAGAAAACTTAAACCAACCAATAACAATCAAAGAGATAGAAGCAGCAATAAAGAGTTTACCATCAAACAAAAGCCCAGGGCCAGATGGTTTTCCAAGTGAATTTTATAAAACATTTATAGAAGAGCTAATCCCAATACTCCTCAAACTATTCTGTGAAATAGAAAGAAATGGGACCCTCACAGACACATTCTATGAAGCCAGCATCACATTAATACCAAACCCAAATAAAGACAGCCCAAGAAAAGAAAACTATAGGCCTATATCATTGATGAACTTAGATGCAAAATGCTAAACAAAATACTAGCAATGCGAATTCAAAACCACATCAAGAAAATTATACACCATGAACAAGTTGGCTTCATCCCAGGGATGCAAGGCTGGTTCAACATCTGAAAAACAATCCATGTAATTCACCACATAAACATAATCAAAGACAAAAATCACATGATCATCTCAATTGATGCTGAAAAAGCATTTGACAAGATCCAACACCCATTCACGCTAAAAGCACTGCAGAGAATTGGAATAGAAGGAACATATGTCAACATCATAGAGATAATATACAATAGGCCCACAGCCAACATCATATTAAATGGAGAAAAACTGAAAGAGTTCCCATTAAAAACAGGAACAAGACAAGGATGTCCATTATCACCTCTTTGCTCAATATAGTACTTCAGACTCTAGCCAGAACAATAAGGCAAGAGAAGGAAATCAAAGGGGTAAAAATAGGGAAAGAAGAACTAAAACTATCCCTTTTTGCAGATGACATGATACTATACTTAGAAGACTCAACAATGTCTACCAAAAAACTTATAGAACTGATCAACAAATTCAGCAAAGTGTCTGGATACAAAATCAATCTTAAAAAATCAGAATCTTTCCTGTATGCCAACCATAAATCCACTAAAAAAGAAATCCAGAAAACAATTCCACTCACAATAGCACCCCAAAAAATAAAATATTTAGGGATAAACCTAACTAAAAAGGTAAAAGACCTCTATAAGGAAAACTACAAAAAGTTGAAAAAATAAATTGATGAAGACCTTAGAAGATGGAAAGATCTTTCATGCTCTTGGATAGACAGAATAAATATCACCAAAATGGCCAACCTCCCAAAAGTGATCTGCAGGTTCAATGCAATACCCATGAAATTACCAAGGTCACTCCTCACAGACATAGAAAAAGCAGTCCTTAAATTCATTTGGAACAACAAAGGCCCAAGATATCCAAAGTAGTTCTTAGCAACAAGAACCATGCAGGAGGTATCACAATTCCTGACTTCAAACTCTACTACAAAGCCACAGTAATAAAAACAGCCTGGTATTGGCACAAGAAACAGAGAAACAGACACATAGACCAATGGAGCAGAATAGAAGATTCAGAAACATATCCACCTGTTTACAGTCAATTGATTTTTGACAAAGGAGCCAAAAACATACACTGGAAAAAAGATAGCCTCTTTAACAAATGGCATTGGTAAAACTGGTTAATCATATGCAGGAAAATGGAAATAAACCCCACTTTCTCACCCTGCACAAGAGTCAACTCAAGGTGGATCAAAGACCTGGAAGTCAGGCCATAGACCTTGCAGCTACTTGAAGAAGGCATAGGCCCAACACTTGAACACATAGGTACAGGTCAAAACTTTCTCAACAAGACCACAAAAGCACAAGCAACTCAAAAGAAGATCAATACATGGGATTGCATTAAACTGAAGAGCTTCTGTGCAGCAAAGGAAACTATCAAGGATCTCAACAGACAGAGTGGGAGAAAATCTCTGCCACTTGTGATAGAGGTCTAATATCTAGGATATACAGAGAGCTCAAGAAAATAACAGCTAAGAAAACAAATAACACAATCAAAAAATGGGCAAAGGATCTAAATAGACTCTTCACAAAAGAAGAAATACAAATGGCCAATAAATGTATAAGGAAATGTTCAACACCATTAGCCATCCGAGAGATGCAAATCAAAACTACCTTGAGATTCACCTAACTCCAATCAGAATGGCAATCATAAAAAACATGAACAACAACAAATGCTGGCAAGGGTGTGGAGAAGTGGGAACCCTAATACATTGTTGGTGGAATTGCAAATTAGTGCAACCACTTTGGAAAACAGTATGGAGGATCCTCAGATGAATGGGAATGAACCTACCATATGATCCAGCAATACCACTTCTGGGTATCTACCCAAAAGAATGGAAACCAAACTACCAGACTGACACATGTGATCTATGTTTATAGCTGCACAATTCACAATTGCTAAACTATGGAAACAGCCAAGATGTCCATTGACAGATGAATGGATTACAATACTATGGGATATGTACACAATGGAATTTTACTCAGCCATAAAGAAGAACAAAATCACGTTATTTGCAGGGAAATGGATGCAACTGGAAAACATTATGTTAAGTGATATTAGTCAGTCACAAAGAGTAAAAAAGCATATGTTCTCCCTAATATGCGGATGCTAGGGAGAAGAAGGGGCATAAGAGGGACTCCAGATGAAAAAGGAGAAACCCTAGATAAGCAAAGAAGTTGACTTAACTGAAGAGGATGGACAGGGGGGCACCCTAATGCACATGATGTACTTCACAAATATATCAAAGTCAATCACTAAACTGAACTTGAGAAGGAGGGAGGGCGAGGGAGTGGGGTGGGAATTGGGGAAGGGGTTAAATGAGAAATGTGTGCATATATGCCTTTATCAGCTTGTACCTAACAAAGATGTATGATTACAATGTACCAATTAATAAAAAATAAATAAAAAATAAAAAACATGAGGACATACACTGAGTGTGGGAGGCAAAACTTATTGTCCCCTTCTCTGTGATTATGAAAAATGCCTCCCACACTCCCAAAGTTAACATTCTAAGTGAAAGGATAGACTTGCAATCTGAGAATCTTTTTTAGAAATGGTAGTCTCAGATGCACATGAAGTTGATTTTGTTGAACTTTAATAATCTGCCAAAGACCTCCTCATATTTTCCAGTGAGCTTATTATTAGCTTACTCAAAGTACATGGACACCTTGAATACATTAGCGTAATCCCTGTAGCTTTATCTTTCAAATGATTTTGAGCTAGAGTTTTGGCTAATTTTATTTTCCAGTAGAAGTCCAACACTGCCAGGGATCCAACACTGGAAGCATTCCCAAAACCAGGCCAATTTTTTTTAATACATTATCTTTCATAGCAGAATTTTGCCAAACATGAGAACTGTGCAAACTTTTAATCATGTAGCTCATGGAATAAGTTCCAGGTAATTGATAATTTTCCCTTAAGAGGATAAGAAAGAATAAGTAAAAGATACTTTAAAATAAAAAACTAATTTCCAAATAGTTAATGTGTTATCCACATGTGTTTAAGTTTACATCTCAATAACAAAAGGACTGTCATTGAAATAGCTTATATCCTCTGGACTTTCTTTGGAATTTTCTGCATAGACAATCGTCTTTGTCAGATTTCCATTGCTATGTCAAAAAACCTGAGATAAAACACTGAAGGTGGGAAGTTTTATTTTAGCTCACAGTTCTGCAGGTTTCAGTTGGTGGTCATCTGGCCCTTTATGTTTTGGCCTTCAGTGAGAGCATACATCATAGCGGCAGGGAAGCAAGGAGAGAGTGAGAGAAGGAGACAGGGTCCAAATCTCCCCTTCAATTGCATGCTCCCAATGACCCAACTGGCTTTCAGGAGTTCCTAAAAGTTTCAGGAGCACCTAAAAGTTCCACCACTTCCTAACAGTGTTACCTTCTAGTGACCAAGCCTTTAACACATGCGTTTTGTGAGAGCATTTCAGGTCCAAACTATAGCAACAGTATAATTATACAGAGATGTATTTGAGTAATCAACTTACTGAGCAGGAAACACAGGGCCCTGAAACTTCATTTAATCTGAAACTCTGAATTCACATGAAAATTGAGGCCTGACTGGGAAACTATGTCTTTCAGGTCACACAGTAGCAGGACCAGGGCCTTAGGTTTACTTTCTTCTCATTATAATACCTAGTTACATATAAGAGTCTAAAATGCTTTGGGTCCTTTATCAAAAAGTGTGAGGGTGGAATTAGGAGCAGCTCATCTCGGCTCTACAGGCCACTGGAGAGTAGGGAAGTAATGAGTTCAGCCAGAGGAACTGTCAGTTAGTGTCTGCAACTATACTGCTGTTTGATATGTCAGGCTCCTAAATGCAAGACAAAACTCAAACTAATTAAAACAAAGTGCAATGGTTATATATAAAGAAGCTGGATAAAAACAAAGTATCAATCATTAATGGGTTAATAAAAGACAGACTGTGTGCTACATTTTAGAATGAAAATGTCCTTGGCAAATCTGACTGTCCCCTGTTATTTTTTCACCTTAAAATGACAGAGTTGAGAAGAGTTCCCTTTAAAAAAAAATTGCTACAAAGGCAATTTCCTCCTAGGGTTATATAGAGACTTAACTAAAATTTCATATAGCTGGTTTAATTTGTTTGTATATAACAAAAACTTAATTCAAATTATCAGTATGATTGTGTTTAAGTTTCTGATCATCCCTTAATGAATGATACCTCATTAAAATACAGAAAGAGAAACCAGGCATGGTGGCACACGCCTGTAATCCCAGTACTTGAGAGGCTGAGATAGGAGGATTGCAAGTTTGAGGCCTGCCTTGGCAACTTAGCAAGACCCTAAGCAACCTAGTGACACTGTTTCCAAAAATAAAGTAGGACGGGGACTATAGCTCAGAGGTAGAATATGCCTGGGTTCAATCCTCAGTAACACACACACACACACACACACACACACACACACACACACACACAAACACACATGCACACATCGAAATAGTGAACTTCTAGCACTCTTAAAAGAGACTAACACTTTTACATTGTGTTGAATTCAGGTTTTAGTAGATAAATTATTTTTTAATTCCATAAGGACCCTAACAATATCTTATCATCACCATTCATAAAATCTAGTGCAATACCTCAATAATATTCTATCCCCAATAATATTTTTGTATCGAATTAAGTTGAATACAATGTTTTTTTAAATTTCTAAATCTAGAAGATTATGTATGGATTAATGTGGCCTTCCCAATGTAGAAGTTATCAGAAAAGTAAATCAAAAGGGAGAGGCTTATTGCTATTTTCTGAAGACCCTGATAGCTTACATGGCAAAAGAAAGTGAACTACCCTCCAAAATTACCAATGTAGACATAATTTTGAGAAGTGGCTTCACAGACATAGAATACATTTTCTACCCTCCTTTTAAAGTAGGTGGGTGCATAAACAAATCATTTTTGGATATTGGACTACTATATTCATGAGAAATAGCTTCTCATGTACTGAGCTACTAAATCGTGCTGTTTATATTTTTGCAGCAGCTACTGAGCATGATACAGACTACAAAATACCACTTTGCTTATCAATTCTTCTCATTAAATCCAAACCTTGATTGCTGCTGAATACATCCTACTGTAATGTACAGTTTGTCACTCAGGAGTTGCATTGTTATTTTGAAATTTTGTCTTATGTAATACGATTTGCTACATTCGGCTAGATTAATTATCCAAGTGATTGGGCTGATCTTTTCCACAGACCTTTGAAGGGCTTTCTCAAATCCTTAGGAAAACATTATGTTTCTCTTTCATGGATCACAGATAGATATATTCGTTCACTTTCTCCCTTCCTCCCTTTCTTTCTCCTTTTGCCACCTACACCACTCTGACATTCTTAATACTTAGTGTGGCTAAGCAAAGTGATTAATTTTTAGCTCTATTTTTTGTGATATTCAATTCAGCATTTTTTTCATTTCTCATGAATTACTGACAATTGAAGTAGAGAGTATTAGATTGCATTGTATTTAATATTATGTCGCATCCTCCACTGCATTCAAAACACAGAAAGCTCAGAGCTGTCACTAATGGTGTCACCTTTTGGAAAATATTACTGTGGTGTTGATCATTTAATGAGACAATAAGTAGGACGCCTTTGGAAACCGGAATAACTCTTTTATGTTATAAAGATGCACAAATCAAATTTTCTTTGTACATATTCAGTGCAAGTTAAGATGTATGCCTTTAATAAAGCCAAGCACTGATCTGGTGGCATATCTGAAAACCAACAGTGTGCAGAATTTTCCCTATGGGTGCCATCTTCTGCAAACCATACAGTAGAAGGCTGCATGATCCCAGTAGAATAAAAACATTTTCCAGAATCCAGCTGGGTAAGTCAACAGTGAAATGGACTTCTAATGAGGAACAGAGTAGTCAGAAACTCTATAACCACTCAGCAATCATTTCTATCTGCAAACATTTGTTGTTGGCTAAAAGCTATCTATCGCACTTCAAGAAATGGTAGTATCTACTCTTTGAATGAAATCTGGTTCCCCGTATATTCTTGAATTCCATCTAGCAAAGGGTTTTCACCTACTTCTTCTATTCCATGCTATTATTCTTGCCATCTACAGCTATATAATTTCTAGTGGGCTCTAAGGCCCAAAATTTCTCAAGGTAATTATGAGTTCCTTTGTGATAGAGTCAAAATGTGCTTTTCTAGTTTTGTCTCTCGAACTGCCCTTCTTCCCCACCACCGGCACTACACTCCAACACACATACACATGCACACATCTCTACCCTGCAAACATATGACTCACTGGTACTTACCATATATTTTTTTGTACACAATTACTTTTATTCTCAGGTTGAATATCATTTCCTCCAGGAAGCCTTCTCTTACAGGTTTAATTCCCTATGAAGAGGACTGTCACAGATATTATTCTGCCAGAGAGGTTTAGGGAGTATTCACAGGATCAGTATTCATGAGAGGAAAGGAAAGCAAGCAAGGCTGTGATGAAATCTGAACAGGAAGCTCAGTTGATTCCAGGGGGATTTTTGAAGCTGACTCTTAAGCACTACCCCAAATTGGGAAAAGAGGGTCCAGGAATCCATATCCCATGTCCCAGGCACTGGATACAGAGTGGGAAGGAAAGAAGCACACCACTGAATAAGGCCACTGTCATCACCCAAGGAAGCACTTGAGGGAGACTTGGAGCTGAGGCTTCATGCCAAGAAGACCCTCAGCAGTTGAGAAAAAAGCCCTTCCTTCTAGAGGGGGATGTAGAGAACATCTCACATCCCCTACAGCTCACCCGTGGCTCCACTCAGATCTACTTCTTTCTACAAACTGAAAAGACTTCATCTCAAAATTTATAACATGCAAATAAACCACTAGGTAGCAAAAATGTACAGCCTTAGAGAAATGATCCAGAAGTCCATCACCAGAAGTTAGAGGATGAATAAATTCAAAGAAAGATGGACCCCCCAAAAGGGCAAAAGCTGTCAGACTCAAGTTTGTAAGAACTTTGGGAAATAGTCAAAGGTTTACAGCCATCAAGGAATGATCAGTCTACAAAAAGGCAATGTACACACAATATGAAATGCTTGTGGCGTTTTAACTTTCTCCCACCCAATTCCAGCTTGGTGGCTCTCCCAAAGACAGCAGTCCACGTTCCTAGTGTGGGTCTCTGGTACCAAAGGGAACAGCGTGAATCTTGTTTAAGGGAAGTGTGCTTGTCTGTTTTGACTTGTCTGGGGGGGTCTCTGAAGAGTGACACAAGGAGCTTGATGCAGGAACTTGCTTTTCTTTCATCTAATTCAGAACTTTCTCAAAATGGAAAATTGGCTGTGCAGAGGTTGTTTCTTTTTTTTTTTTTTTTTTTTTTTTTTTGCGGTACTGGGGATTGAACTCAGAGGCATTCTACCTCCGAGCTATACCCCCAGCCCTATTTTTTATTCTTTATTTTGAAACCGAGTCTCACTAAGTTGCAGAGTGCCTCACTAGGTAGCTGAGGCTGGCCGCGAACCCGGATTCTCCGGTCTCAGCCTCCCGAATTGCTGGGATTACAAGCGTGCGCCACCACGCCCGGCTGCAGAGGTTGTTTCTTTGAAAACATTGAAAGGCAAATGAACAAGCTACTATCACTTGTAACTAAATATAATAGCAGGAATGCACAATGGACACATCAGATCCTGGGAAAAAAAGCTAGGAAAAGATGTTAGCAAAATAGAAAACAGATACACAATTCACAGTGTACTGTGTGTGTGTGTGTGTGTGTGTGTGTGTGTGTGTGTGTGTGTATGTGTGTGTACGCACACACATGCATGAGAGAGAGAGAGGGAGAAAACCAGTTTTAGTCATAAAAAAATGTCAATTGTTTCAAGTTGAGACAAAATTCTTCAAATGTTTCATCAGTATACACATAGTAATAAAGAAATAAATAAAAATACCTGATTAGGTTTCATAATAAATTAATCAAGCCACTAATTTGAAACTTTCTACCAAGAAAATTCCAAAAGTCTAGATTGTTTCACTGCTGAATTTAACCAAACATTTAAGGAGGAATAATTCTAATTATATACAAACTTTTAGATTATTAAAAAAAGACTTCAATTCTTAACTGATTTTAAGAATTAAATTGAATTATAATTCATCTGATTTTAAGAATTAACATTGTCTGGATAGAAAATCCCAATGAGGGCAATAGAAGAAAAGAAAAGAAAGTTATAGGTCAATCTTCCTCTTAAACATAGATGGAAAAAAAAACCTTAGACAAAATATTAGCATCCCAGAAGCAGTAATATATGAAAATAACACTATTTTATAACCAAGTTGGGCTTGTTGTCTATTATAAATTTGGTTGAATATTTGAAAATCAATCATTTTAAGCTTTTAAGTCAAGTAACCAGCTGGCATATAAATTGTAGTTTCTAAACTTAGTAGATGAAAGTGAATTTTTGAAAAGGACATTTTTTTAATTCTCTTAAATTTTGTTTTAAATTTAAAAAAATCTTGATAAGTTCAAGAGTACAGAAGAGAGTAAAAGAAGGGAAAGCATTAGATGGAGAAAAAGAAAACACAAAATAAAATTGTAGAAGTAATTCTAAATATACCTATAATAAGTATATGTAAAATACCATACTAAATAACATAGTTTTGTCAGATTAGAAAACATTGAAAAATTAATAAGTAATAGTAGAAACACAAACACGTTATTTAAAGATATGAAAGTAATAATAATAGCTGGAAACAGAAACAATAAAAGTTGCTGCCACCAAAGAGCTGCGCTAGAAAAGGATCAGTGGGGATAGGAGTTGCCTTCCAATTTCCTTCTGGTCTAAAATTTTTAATTAAATGTTTAGAAATATCTGCAAGTCACTACCAATATTTATCAACACCCAGATCTCATCTACTTTCAAGTATTTCAATTTATTTTCTCATTTAAAATGTTTTCTTAGAAGTCTTTGTTGCATTTGATTCTTAATGTGTTTATGTATTGGTGATTCTCTATTGCCTCCTAACTATGGAAACAAATTCTATATAAGGGAGTTTTTAGAAGTAAAGTTAGAGTCTGCCTTTCAGCATTTTGGAAAATGAAATTGCCTGTAATGGGTCATTGTTTAAAAAATAAGGTTTTTTTACTTGCTGACCAAGATCATAACATGTTAAAGACACACAAACAACTCTCTTGTGATATCAGAGAATCTAGCAAAAATAAAAACTAGATGTCTCATTTTTAGGTGACTCTAAGAATAATCATTGAGTGAGTACCTCTAGGTTGATTGGTATATGTGAGTACACTGTAAAACACTTTCCAAGAAATACAATATAATGTATAATGTAGGTAGAGCAGGAATTATATAAAAAAAGTAAGCCTAACCAGTAATTTTTCCTGAATTGTAAAGAATAGATGTATTCTTCACAATTATTCTTTACAATGTATTCTTCTTCATCTCCTGGTCAGAAGTACCAGAAGATGAAGGAGAAACATATTCTCTTTATTTAAAAAAAAAGTTGCAATGCTTTTATCAACAGAAAGACATTAGAGATAAAATAAGGTAAATTACTGTTATAGTTTGGGCCATGTAGTCCTCAGCAGGGTGCTGTACCTTTAGAGGTGGGACCTAGTGGCAAATATTATGTCACTGGGATGTGATCTTAATGGGGATTATAGGACCATGGTCTCCTGTTCAACCCAGCTCTGAGGGTCGTGGTTTTGCTCCACCACGCACTTCTGCAATGATATGCTGCCTCACTCCAGGCCCAAACCAACAGTGTCAACCAATTATGGACAGAAAACTACAAAATGGTGGTGGTGCACCAAAACACTTACTCTTTATGCTTTAATTATCCTGAGTATTCTTTACACTAATGAAAAACTAACAATTATTTTAAACAAAAATAAATGACAGGCACTTATGCTTATTATATCTCATATCTTCTAAGTACTTTACACACACACACACACACACAAATATATCAACTCATTAGATATTTGCAACCTCTAAAGTAGTTGCTAAAATTATACCCATACCACAACTGAGGAAACTGAGAGGAGAGGTTCATAACTTACCCAAGATGTAGCTAGTTTTGAAGACAGGTAGAATGGCTGAAAATTTTTCCCTTTAATCTTTTGTTCCAAGTATTAAATATGTACTTCACTATCCATTGCACTAAGATATAAAAGCAACATTATGGGAAGTTAGGAAAGTAAAGGGAAAAGTCACCTATAATCTCTTTATTCTAATATAACTGTTGGCTATTATATAGTCTCTCCATCTACTCTAGATATATGATGATTATTAGCTCGTAATCTGTACCTGAATTTTATACGTTAACAAATCGTGACTATCTAATTATAGTAATTCAATTTAATGGCTGCATAGTATTCAATTTTGGATTGGATAATTCACTTAACTGCTTTTCTTAGGCATATTTTTATCTCATTTATTATTATTGGACATTAAACTGTATGCATTTTTTCCTTGTGTGTATATAAAATCAACTCTCGATATCTTCACAAACACAACTTTTACTATGTTTTGAATTATTCCTTAGAGAACATTGAAAGTGGAATTATTGAATAATTTACAGTGAGCTTATATACTTTTTCTTCAAAACAGTAAAATGTCCTTAATTTTTTTTCTAAACATGTGTGTTCCCGGGTTGTTGGTCCATAAAATTGGTAATAAACCACCATTCCCTCATGATATGTTGCTGACAATTACCCAATATCTCTATGGGGGTAACAGACTAGAAGACCCAATAGGTAACCTTATTAAAAATCACTCATCTTTCTTTTTTGAATCTGACAATAGTGTTCTCAAGTCTCTCTGGCACATGGGCTTTTAATACAGAAGAACATTTCTGCCAAGAGGATAGAGTCCCCTTGTTTTGCCAAGGAAGATTAAAACTGCTGATTTCAATAGTTTCAAATAGAATCTATGGAGAAGTTCCCTAGCCACAGCTGGATTAAGCAATGCCACTATGGAATTATGGAATTCCACCCATTTTAATTGTATTTCCTCTGCCCTGAAAGCTAAAAGCTCCAGAAAGCTAGGCATTTAAACAACCTCCTCCTCCTC